>UCQR01037853.1:5547-21077 GCA_900474235.1 Cecidostiba semifascia
CTATATTGTATGTATATCAGATAGAAGAATGTCAGTTTAAGGATTTTGCTTTGTTTACTCAACTAAATTGGTCAAATGAAGAAATCGTGCATTCCGAGTGTGTTTAAATTTTATAATTATTATGTAAAGAAATATGTTCATGATGGCCCGCGTAGTTGCAAAAAATACGGTGTGTAATGTGCAAGAAAAGCTACCGCTAGAAATACCTTATTTTACCCCCTTGTAATGATTTTTCAATGTCAGAATAGCGATAGGTTTTGGAACAATCAGGCTGGTAATAGAGGGCTTATTCCGTATACTACATTATTAAAATGTATATATGTGAATAAGATCTCCTGAATTATACACTCTTCTCAAAAGAGGCAATTTATGGCAGTGACATATTGAAACGTATTAGGAATAAATTGTATACTCCTCAAGTCAAATTGGTGTCTTTTGACATAATATTTTTTATGCTATGACAAATCTATAAAAAAAAAATATGAATTTTCAAAGAAAAAAAAAATAATATACAGAGAAAAATTTAGCAGAGTTTCTGCCGCTTCATATATAGCCTTAATATTTGAAATCTCCTCGATTCAAAAACACTTGAAGATAAATCACAAAACGCGCGTCTCTCCTCACAAAAATTTGAGAAACTCGACCCCCTGACAACAAGAAAAGAGGGGGTATCCCAGAAACGATCGAATCACTAAATCTCTACAACGACGTAATAATTACGCAATCGCAGTCTATAGTCGCAGATGTGTCTGACGTACACAATAGTACACGCGGCGATCAGCGACGCTAATTATTTATGTAAGAGAGCGTCGCTTCCTTACAATTGTCCCTGTATACAACAAGGTCTCTTCGGGATATACAAAACTCAGTCTCTAAAATTTATCCCCTTCTTATATATCCTGTCATTTCAAGTTTAAGGGATCGTTTTGAGCTGTGTTTGCGGTAAGCGATAAGCTCACAATATGGGTATATATACGCGATGACATCCTTATTCAGTCCTTATCTTCAATATACAATGCAATAATGCTTCAAATTTATTGTTCTAGAAACAAAGTCGAAGTCAAACTTTGTTCATGAATAAAATTGAAAAAGACTCTCCCGTAGTCAATCATCACTCGTGTTACGTGAGGAAAAAAATGTCAATCCAGCAAAAAAACCCATTAGGAATATATCACACGCGGAGAGAGAAAAGCCTATTTACACTATATATGTTTCCTATAGAAAAAGAAGTTCCTATCTTCAGAGACTAATATAACGGCGCTACATCAGCGACAATGCAGTCGGGAAAACGAGAGCGGCGCCATCGGTTCTTATCGCGACGCGATCTGCTCGCCGATCTTAATTCCCTGTGCGAGACTTTGCTCGAAGCCTCGAGATCCCTAATATATTACGATGCATATAGATGAAGCAGCACTTGAGGTTTTTCTTTTTTCGAAAGGTCGATGAGAATGTTTGTATATTTAAAAAAATTTTAATTCGCTACAAAAAACGATACTATATATAAAAATAGTTATAGAGAAGCTTGATCGTCAGTAAAACAATGAAGCAAACAAGCAAACGTATATGTAAAAACGTTGCGGTGGAAAAAATTTGAATGACAATAACATGGTAAGTAATCAAACATTTCTTTTGTTTTCCCTTCAGGAATCGAATTATGAGGGTCTAATAAAGGGGGGACAACTGCTTTTACGTAATTTTTCGGGAAAACATGTAATTTTTTATTGTAAATTGATTTTTGTTGCGGTTGCCATATTGGTTGCTATGTAAATCAATGAAAATACCCGTTTGCTTATTTACATTTAGCAATAAAATTAATTTTTTGGTAAAAAATTACATAAAAGCGGTTGTCCCTCCTTTATTGGGTCCTCAGAATGCGATTCCCAAAAGGAAAATTCATTCCAAGCAGCGGTATGGCCGAAAAGTGGAATCTAAGTTAGGGTCGATAAAACAGGAGTGTGGCATGCCCTAGAAGCGATTTGATTGGTTGAAAAACATATATACGGTCTGAACAGAGTCACATAAAATTGAGCGCGCGCAAAGCGCGCTGGATTTTGCTAGTTTTCGGTAAAGATACTTATAACAACGCGTAACACCTCTTTCCAAGTATAAAAAACCTGGCATGGACCCAGAAATCGAAAAATGTATTCATTCGGCGATAACGTCACGTTACTCGTATACCTAGTCACTATAATATACGCGGATTGAACACACGGAAAATTATTATACGCGCGAGATCGGTCGATCTTCCGAGAGATACGCGCAAAACCAAGTGTTCTGTTGTATACTGATTTTTGGAGAAAGAGAGAGATGATTCTGAATGATGATTCACTGAGAAATTGGAATTTTCGAGAAGAACCTCGGACAGATTTGCTGCATTGAATAATTCTGTTTTTATTTTCGTTGTTCTCGTTCTGTTTTTATTTCGTGTACGAGTCGTGAGGATGGGAAAAATATATTGGAATCTTTTTAACATGTATAATAATTTTGTTTTAAAAGTACAAGAATTGGTAGAGTATATTTACTTTCAACCAATAAAGATGGGTATAAGTAGAAGAATCTACGAGATATTTTACTCCCATTGTCAAAAAACGAAATTCTGCTTAGACGTACAGATCAAATACACCGTTGCGACGTTTCCTTGCAACTGCAAGTCGACACTTTTAGTTTATTATTTTCTGCACCACCTTACATGGCCTTTTTGCAAAGTCTGCACGTAAGCGATTTTATTTTTAAGCATACTTTCAATTATATCTATGCGATATAGTTGTAAAAGTGGCTGTACGTCAAATAAGCTTGATGACGTCGTTTCTAGGTTCGTTTAACGTAAAAGCTGTAAGTAGTCATTAAAATGATTTCAGTTGATTACTGAATTTTGAAAATTAACTGGATAGTTCAGGATACATTAAAAAAAAAAAATTCAAATCAATTTTAAATGCAACACTTTGTATATGATTCGCAATGTTAAAAGTTGTATAACAACTGTAGGATTGAGTGATGAGTAAAAATATAATAAAACAATGAGTTCCTGATGCAGTCGATATTAAGTCGTCTAAGATTATTATAATCGCAAAAAAAATATAATAAAAAACGGAAAAAAAAAGAAATCTATATGTATATAGGTAGGAAAACAATAAACGACTATTTCGCCGACCACGTAATGTTATGTTAGAAAAAATGCAATGCAATGAACCGCACAGAGAGCGATAAAACGCAGTAGGTAAGTACTAAAGTCTCCGCGCGCCGACATCATCGGCTAAAAAGCGCAGACATTCGCGAAAAACGAGACGAGTCGTGTGTATGGCGTATATAGCGACATTGAGTCCAATTCCTCGAGCAATAAAAATCTGAGACAAATGGCACACACGTATTTATTTAAAAACAATAATATTTATGCATAGTGGACAAAATTTGCCGTTTCATTATTCTTTTCGAATCTTGTACAAGCCTGTGTGTATTCGGGGTTCCAAGCCCCGTTAGAGGACGCTGAAACGAGCCCTGAAAGTTATACCAAAGTCACGTGATTACGCATAAATACCGCAGTGGCAAGTTTGACTGTTTGAGAAAAAAAATCTAAAACTAGTGAAACTGTATTAAAAAATGAATTATTTTAAAATTTAACGGAGTTTATTACGTACAAACAGAATGTTTTTTCACTTTTTTACTGTCTATCCTAGACTTTTTGATGCTTTTGAGTCAAAACGTTATTTGTTTACCAGTTTTTTTACGGTATAACTTTCAGCAGTACCGAGCTCCACCGCTAGGTGTGCCACTATATGTATAACGTTATGTAATCCGAGCGATCAAAGTGTGCATTTAAAAAGGTAATATTTATTTTAATCGACGTAAATTTTCAAGCCGTCGTCGAGTAGAGCATCAAAGCCCATCGTCATCGTTTTTTTATCGACTATGTATATTTGATACCATGACGTCACCGCGAGTATGCCAGTAATCAGATTTAAAACGCTGAGCGAGTTTTGCGTATAAATCACTGCTAGTCGCGAGGACATAGCTAAAGAAGAATTAGACGATTATCTTTTCAATTATATTAAACAGAGAAATCTCTGTCAGCCACAGAGGAGAGTTCAACGAAAACACGAAAAACTCACTGACACGATTTGAAATCTGCGCTACTGTATAACAGCCAGAATAACACGTCCAGCAGTAACGACAACTCGGCCGTTCGATTTTTCCGACGTGTCGTTATACGGATTCCCTGTACAGTGGTGACCTTGCGCGCGCAAAGAAATTTCACCGGCGAGAGGATGAAGACGAGGAAATAAAAAAAAAAATTCGATTATAAATCGCGATTCTGCTTATAGTTATGCGCCGCGGCGTTTACGAAACTTGTGTAGTGCATTTATGGCGGCAGCGCTGCTGTTATTTTCTTTTTCTTCTCGAACGAGGAAAAATAAAGGCGAAAATAAAAAGTTCTAGCCGGCGACAATCGACAGCGAAGACTCTGCGATACAAACGCATCAGGAAAAATCGTCTCACCCTTGATCCAATTTCAACGTTGACTCAAGGCTCTTTTGCTATATAACATTCCTGTATTAGACGACGAAAACATCCAAACAATTGAACGCATATCGTCGAAAGCTCGGCGCGCAAGCTCGCGCTCTTAGAAAAGTCCCCTGACATACATATACATCGAGCTCACTCATTACCATACATAATACACTCAGCGCCACGATCAGCTCTTTCGCATATAGATAGATAAACGGCAAAAAAAAGCAGAAATGCGCATCGATGTCTATCATATATGTGTACGTATATATGGAAGTCGAGACACACTCACGTTCAGAACAGGAGAAGGCGCAACAGGTCGCCGGTCCTCATCGCTCCGACGATGATGTCGCTGCGAACGATCCTTTGGTGAACAATTATAGGCAGCAATGTGTGTGTGTGTGTGTGTATTATACTAATATTCGAAGCACTCTGTGTGATGCACATGTAACATACGCGGCACGCGCGTGGCTTCTCTCTCACTGCGATAGTATTATACAGCACCTTTTTCGTTGTATACAACGATAAATTCTTCAGAGGTGAAAAATATTCTTTATGTATAATATCTGAAAAAAAAAATCGAGAGAGAATATTATAAACTCAAGCGGGAGAGCGCACGTCTCGAGGAAGAAGCACACGTACGACGACTGCTCACGCGCGCGCAAAGAAGAGACGAGAGTTATACGGACGAGAGTGTGTGTTCATGATAGTGGCATGTGTGCATTGAAAGAGAGAGAAAAATGCGAGTCGTCTTGCATACCGAGCGATGCACACGCGTGTTGCAGTTGCGGCATGTTCCTATACGGTGGCAGCACCTTACGGATAAGCTTTGTACTGGCGGGAGAGCTTGCGTGAAGGGCGAGGTGCGGCGTCTGATCGAATGAGCGTATTTTCACTTGTGTGGGTGATAAAGGTGTAAAGTTGGTACTGTAATTTAAATTTAAAAATTAAAGCTCGTTAGTAGGATTGAATTTGAATGAGCTGATATTTTTTTCGTTTTAATGAAGAGTATAAAGGGTATCTATTTACGTCAGCAATTTGTGTCTAAACACGTTGCATAAATCTCTGCCAAAGCTTTAACTGCAAAGTCATTTCACTCATAAGCGATGCATTATCAACGTCAGTATATCAGCATGCATGCTCACGTGCATCATCGCTGTTTTCGGAATAAAGTTGATTTGAGTTAAAAAAAATAACTAAGTTTTCATCCTTTACCATTTCCTTAGACGTAAAACTGAAAAAAAGTAGTTACCATAAAAGTATGCAGACTCCTTCTGTCATATTTCAAATACTTATATTTATATCTTTACAAATTTGTCCAACAATTACCATGGAAAATGAAAAATTTATACATTTCATCACGTTATGTGCAATCACGTTAATTGCTGTTACGAACAAAGAGCATCTGCACAGTTCATGAATAATTAAAAAACTAAAGCACATAGTTGATTCTTTCTTTAGCTAGAACGTAATTAATATCATAAAAATAATAAGAAACTAAAAGTTATGCTTGTAAAACTGGTCTCTGATGTTTTCCTTGCAAATCAACGTTTGCAGCCGAATATCCTGTGCCCCCCTGAAATGATTTAAAATATTTTTAAATATCTTGTTATTATATACATCATTCTCCATCAATTTCAATCATAACAGTTATTTTAATTACCCTTTGCAGAGGAATGATGTCATCTTCGGTGAGTTTTGAATTATCCAAAGGATTGATCCAGTCCTTTTTGATAAGTTTTTCTACACATTCCATTGTTACCACATCACCACTGCAATACAAAAGAATAATATCAAATGGTTTCAGTATAATAAACGATGTGACGATCGAATTATTGAATCTTACGTGGTCCTAATAACTGCACATGGAGTACTATTACTCAATACATCATGAGTTATTGGACACATGTATCGAGCAGTCTTAACAATCAGTGCTTTCTTGTCATCTGGATCGTTTACCTCAGTGAATTTAATAGGTAAGAGATCTTTCATTTTGAGAATTTGTCCACTGACTGGGCAGTATATATTTTTATCTGGTTTCTGCAAAATTATTTCCTTAGATTCCGGCGTTTTCGATGGAATCCAGAAACTGGGTAACTCCTTGTCTCGACCGTTGCTCATATTCGACACGGATGATCCAGCAGCCTCTTCTTCTTGTTTCGTGGTTTTCTTAAAGACAATGGTTTTCTCTCCCTTGAGGAAATTTTGCAACTTTTCCAGCTCTTCATTAGCAGTTTGTTCTTGAGAACTTTCCTAAAAATATAAACAGTAGAGAGAATTATAGACTAATATGTAATCCATTTACAAACACACAACTCACCTCTAGCTTCTTCTTTTGCTTTTCATATTCTTTCAGTTTTCTCGTATACTCTTTCTTTTTAGCTAAAACATACTCCAGTATGGCCTCCTTATCGAACAAATAACCGTCCTTCCTATAACAGATTCAATAATACATTTGTATCAGATAGAAGTAATAAAATATTCAGAAGATACAAATAAAATAGAAATTTCCAAGCCAAACTTACGTTATAACTGGATTTCTGCAAGGCTGGAGAGATAAACAACAACAGTCAAAGTCCCTCAAGGAGTCCTTTCCAACTCTCTGGCTGTTTGTACCATATCCTGACGCTGCCGCATCTTTTTTCTTCTCGTGGTAAGTGTAAACTGCTCCAGCCGTACAATTTCTTGCGTGGCGGGTCATTTTCTTTATTTATTTACACTATTTCCGTGTCTTTAACTGCACTCTTAAGCTGACGTTCACTCCTTCACTCTATACGATGAAGTGTAAACACAAACAGATAATAACATAACCTCACAAACTTCGTATGCTAGAATTACCAGATGCCCAGATCAGGACAGATGTCGCCAGCTATGATGTGCACCTTAACAATCATCGGTAAAGTAGAGAATACTTGATCTGATCAATGTGTTATCGGTAGAGAAAAGGACATGTTATTATTCTTTCTGGACAATTCCAGCAGGTGGCTTATTGTCTGGAAAATTTAAAATTAACATAAATCAATGCATATAGAAGAATTGATAAATAAAAATTGAATTATTAAAAAATATTTTGCGTCGCTAATGAATAGCACCAATTCATTATAAAAAAATATCTTTATGAAAATAAAGACCAATATGTCATTTTTAGCATAATAAATATCTTCTCTATAACAATCAAATCAGCACGCTAGAAACAGAAACTCGAACCAGTGTAATAATAGTCGTGCGGGAAAGCACGAAAGCGTGACGAAAATGCCAATAAGGTCGATCGTCCAATCAGCGCACCTTTCGATTTTCTTCCAATTACGCGCGACGCATACGCTCCATAAACTCACATCTATACGATTATATACGTCGACCTATGCACGACCGTGATAGTACACAAAATCTTGACATTATAAATATAGAGCCGCAGAACTCGTAAGTTCAGTCTGCTCTCGGGAACATAACGCGGCCGTCTTGCTTATATTGTTCTTCGAAAGAAAAGTTTGCACTTATACGTGTCTGAGTAATTTATTTTCTTCAACAGCGTCGCGTGAGGAATCGGTTGTGTATCGACAGTGATCGAAGACGACAGTAATAGTGTGTATAACGAATGAATTCGGCGAGCAGGTGATTTTTGTGCCAAGTGAGGTTATAAAAGAAGGGCGAATAACGTAAACAGTGCTGATATCGCAGTTCGACGGTTAACATCAGTGAATTTTACTTATACTTGAGAAGTGAATTCTATCTCTGTCCGATTATTGTTGTATTTTCTATACATTTTGCAAGTGAGTCATATACTTACCGCGTTAACGACTTTTTCCATTTTTGCATTTCTCGAAAACGAAAGTGTATACATTTTTTTAACATATGTATCTACACACACAACAGAACTGTATATAGCAAATATCCTATGTTACGTCAAGCACACCATAAAACGATTTTAATATCTCAAAGATATACCGTGTAGTTTTTACGAGAGTCGTGATGTCAGATTCGTAAACGTTTTTGCGCCAAAAAAAATTATCTAGTCCTACACTTCAAAACTATACTTCGAAAATAAGAAAACACAAGTCGAGAGAGAAGAGCTGCAAAGGTATATAGAAGAATAAAAGACCTCGCTATTTTTATGGATTGCAAACGTTGTATAACAAGGAGGATTCGATGACCGCTGACAGATGATCGAGCAGAGAATTTAAATCGGATGACGAGTGAGTAAGTACATATACACACAAAGGACACTTTATTTACAAAAACATCGCATTATATTCGCACTTCTGCCCCCCTCTCTTCCCGCCGGCGGGGCCCTGAGTATAAACATTTCGCATCAGCGCCAGAATAGCCCATATTCTCAATGTTTGTTTTCATGACGGTTTTTGCCCTTCATTAACACGCGCGCTCACGGAGCATTGTAATCAACTGGCGCGCGATAATGCATGCACTCGCTGTGGATTTTCATTGTTTTCCTTTGTCGCTCGCTGCAGCCACACGACTGATGTGTGCGAATTTACTTATGGCCTTTAATAATACAATGCCATATGATTATTTTATTCGGTTGTGTATGTAGTCAGGGCTGTATTGAAATTAAATTGAGAAATAAAAGTAAATATGCATGCATGTATATTTTTCTCTTTTATTTTTTATGCAAACGCATTCATATAAACGTTTTGCGTATGAAGATGAGTTTATTAAAAAATTTCCAAAAATCGAGCGACCAATTTTTCCTCATCGTTAAATTCAAATACTCCCAAAAGAAGCCTATACACTTTGATGCTTATAAAAAAGTCAAAGCTGGTATAGGAAATTTTCATTCGGTATATAAAACCGCATATACGTACATCAGCCAAAGGCGATTCGTGCTCACAGGTTTTTATCGGGCATCTGCAGCAATACGCGCGTTTCGCTGCTCGACGTAGCGAATCGCTAACTTTGAATATATAGGTACCTACCAATTGGCTTATCAGCTCTCGTTGCGCGACCACGATTTTTTTTTAAAGCTATACGTACTGCATCTGAGGCTGTCACTCAAAACTCCAGCGTACGGGGCTATAACTCTCCGGATTTTGATTACGATAAATAATTGGCCTTTCAGACTATTATTTCATAGCGCTTTTTAAGCTTGTGGTACACGTAAATCGTAGTTAAGGAAAAGATCGCGAGTAAAATTATTGAAATAATTAAAAATCACGCAGCAATTAGCTCGCTCGAAATGACAATAACTCCGTCATATTGTAATGAATTTCCTCGAAACCCAACCTCTCGGGTATAGAAAAAGAAAAATACAACAGAAAATTCAGCGTCAGCGAAGCAAGAAAAAAAAATAGTCAGCGCTATAGTTAATGGACGTTTTTACGAGTCACGTTTTTCCCCTTTTCAACCATATTGTATATATGTTCGTCATAATTTTTCGAAACCCGTGAGACATCTCAATTTGCCGATGTATAGATGAGGAAATATTTTTAAAATCAGAAATTATAATAGAGAGGGGTTAAAAAAATGGAAAATTTTTAAAATAAGACCTTTCTTAACTCTTTTTTATTTTATGTCATCTACAATATACAAAAAACACCAATTATTTTCTAAGCTGTTTTCACGTACTTCGATCCTAGTGATATTTTTTCGTGTTTTTTTCGTGTTCCACTAATTTTTTCTACATTGTATATAACATATAGAACGAAAAAAAAAAGAATATGAGGCTAGAAAAGTGTGCTCCCTTTTAGAAAATTTGACATTTTCCAAGCCCTCTCCAGAAATATTTTGAAAATCGGCATTTATGCCAAAATTTTAAAAAGATTTCCTCACATAATAACCACAACGTGGAGTTGCTCGACGTTGTCGTTGTTTTGCGCGCGTAATTACAAGACCTGCAATGCCGCTTGAATTTCGCGCCTCGCATCATCCTGCGGGTAAGGAGTCGGTAAATAATTGCAAAGATTGCCTCGCGTTGCCTAAAACCATGTCATATCGCGCGAATTTTAAAGTACTATAATTACACAGGAGTATATTATATGTATATTACTGAGTTAATGGTATATTTTTGAGTCGTGTCGAGAAGCTCTGTTTACAAGCATCACATTAGGGAAGTTTCGCGCGTTATCGCGAGATTGTCGGGCGTCAATTTATTTTAATAAAACACATGAATAGGAAACAGAATAAGAGTGAGAGAGAAGACAGGCACTCGGATGTTTTTGCCGCGAGCGAGCGCGTATCGGACAGTGAACTCGCGATTCGTTCAGTTTAATCTCGAGTCTATTAGTAGCTTTTACTCTCAAAATTTAACTAGCTGAAAAGAGGCGAGAAAAGTTTCTTGATAATGCTTGTTCCATACTTTCTTGAACTGAGCTGTGGGAGATGAGTTGATGAGATGAAACAATTTTTTTGGGTCGTCGTCGAATTATAATTTATTTTAATTCTCTAAACATACTGTACAGAATTTGCAAAAAAAGCAGTCGTCGTGGTGTTGGTGTGTACATAAATGTACAATATAGTAGTTGACATTTCCAAAAAAATTTTTGTCGTGGAAGCGGTCAACGCGTGACGCTCATTTACTCTCGCACATACCTCCTTGCGCAAGCTCTGCAGGTGCTCACAGGCAAATCGAACACAGCTTATAAATATATATATATATATACATGTCTCACTCTCTATACCCAAATCACCTGTATATATACCTATATAAGCGCTTAAATCGTGTCCTTACGAAGAGAACCATGGCCTACTTGGGCCATATATCGCGAAAAGAAGAGACATCAGGACTCGTTCTGCGTTGCGCATAAATATAGTTACCTATATCTTCGACGATCGGTGTGTGGAAGTAGGTATTGGGATTTGACTCGAGAATTCGACTCGCGTCTTATTCATGGAGGATCTCAAGAGAGTGAGAGAGAGACTCTCGCCTTCGCGCGCAAGGCGTGTCGGGATTGTATTTGCATGTGTTCGCGAGAAAAAGAGAGAGACGTGCTATATAGAGGCTGAAAAGTGGAAATTTCCGTGTGGGTGAGGACGAGGATTTTGGAATGAGGGTTACGTTATATATAGAGAGTTGAATCTTGTTTTTATGAGGTATACCTATTTGTTTTGGTTCTGTAGGAATAGTGCATATTTTCGCGATAAGCTTTTTATTTTTGAAATATGTGAAAATTAAAAAAGTCTTCAATTTATGCAGCTCCTTATTTCTATTCTTTTATCGTAAAAGAATCTTTTCTTTATTTGTTTTTTTTTAATGCTATATACACTCATAGAAATATGATCTATAAGCGCTAATCAATATTCCTTTAATTGCAATGGTATCAGAGAAAAATCCTCTCGCCAGAAAGCCAAATGATTATTATTCTAAGGTAAATCAGTAGCTTTAATAGATACTAAATATCAAAAATAGTTTAGAGTCCTACGCCTTCTCTCTCGATCGCATCAAGCAGTCGGCTGATTATCTCCGATGATTATGCTCAAAACTCAATTCATGACAAGGCTAATTTCACGCATCTCATAAAAATCGTCACCAGCCAGCACGATAATAACTCATAATTCAGTTACACGCATTTTTATACCCGTAATAACGTCACGCTTGATTTATCGTCGCCCAATACACAAATTGTCCCATTTTTCATCTTGTATATCCATACATACACTAGCTCATCGCAAAGTATATGGGTATACATAATACGTGTGTGGCCGAGAGAGCACGCGCCGAAGATAGCGCACGGTGTAAATCAGGAAATTTCGACGTGGAAATTGCCCGTGCTTCTCGCTTTTATTGAGTTCGCGAGACACATTGTCTCTCTCTCTCTCGAAGTTATATTGTCGTTCGCTGGGCCGATGAGCATGAGTTCCTATATACACATATATGTGAGGGTATTTATTATATTGAATATTTTTTTAGATTCAGCCGGTTTACACCGGTTCCCGTAAGTTACGCTAATTACACGTGTGATGAATTAGTTGGACTTTTTTTGTGTCATTTCGTTGCGTTGATCAGAAAAAAGGAAAGAGAGTTGTTGCGATTTCATTATTGCTGGAATGTATCAACTATAGAAACTCATGTACTCGACCCTCGTTTAACTTTTTCAACGTAACATAATCATAAAATATTTGCGCTCCTTCAGACTTTCGAGCGTCTCCTCATCCGCGAGGCTCCTCAAAAACTCAAATAATTACAAAACTTTTCCCTCGCGTTCTCTCCACGGTATGAACGGTGTGTCTAGTGTGTCGCAAACAAGCCGAAAAAAAATTCCTATCCTCCTGAAAACAAAAGTCCTTCACCACTGCTGCTGCTGCTACCATATTCGTCAATTTCCATCATCAATGTAATCCAATAAAAGGACACGTGCCTCGACGACAAAAGCCATAGCCTAGATAGAATCCCGCGGCTTTCTAGGAAACGGCGTATACAGAGTATGCAGAGGCGATTAAACGAGTAACGCGCTCTGTAAGCGAAAAAAGTGCGATCGGATTTGCGAAAGCCCGTTGTTTTGTCGATGCTCGGTGCGTTCGCGGATTATCCTCGCGATGCGGTTGTTGTGCAACGGGGATATATAGGCTCGCGACGAATTTGGACGCGAGTATTTTTTATTTCTTTTTTTTGGATTTTGTTTTTTTTTTTTTTTATAAACTGTGCGTGTAAGTTGTGGGGATTTGATTGTGTATTGAATTTCATACGGCTCGAGAGATGGGATTCTTTTTTCGCTGGATCGAATCGAGTGATACGGACGAAAAATTTACAAGTTTTTGATGATCAAAATTTTGTCTTTATTAGTATTACGTTTGCTGCTGATAATTTATTTTTCTAGAATTTTCTCATTCTAGAATCTTTACATTGTAAACACGCAAATGCACAAGTCGGAGTAGACACTTCAGTATGTATATATACGTACGACCGAGTCTAAATTTAAATCACTTAGATAAAGGAGCAACGTATCTCCTTCTAGAACACCCGCAGAGAGATAGTAGTCGCGAGCATACCAGCCATAATTCACAAGACGAAATTAGAACTCGTTGTCGGTTTACCTTGTCGTCTGAGACGCTCATTTATTGCCTCTCGTGGCGCATCGTCATCGCGGATCTTCGATATCTACAGCATCGTTCGTTCTCTATACTTTCTCCCGCGAAAAACATCAAAGTCACCCGAGCGAAATCCGTAGTTCCGATCCGTCCTTTTATGACTTTCCTGAAGCCCTAGGCATATATATGGCTGTGTATAGTGCAAACGCGGTGACAGAGGGATAGCAATTCGATCCAGCGTGATTTTCCCGAGCTTTTTGCCTTTGTCTAAAGGATTTCGTTATTTTCCCTTTCGAGAGTCTTTAGTTTGCGCTGTACCGGATTGGAGGATATTGTATAGCTACCGTGATTTAGAGTGAATTCGAGGTGTATATTTAAAACAGACGGATGCATGTGGATGTATTTTGTGAGGCGGAATACGAGCTGGCTTATTGTTCTTTACGTGCATACGTGCTGAATGTTATGCGCGATTTCGTTGGAATTTAATTTCGTTTATAGAACTGAACATGGTGAATTTCTTTTATAACGTAAAGGTCGCAGTTAATTTAATGATTTGAAAGTGTGTAGTCTAATGAAAAATTCCCGAAAAAGCGTATAATTAAAAATTGAAAATTTTTTATTTATTAAAAACGTAATGAATACGAAGCAAATTAAATTTTACTCAACAATAGGGAACATACATGATATTAAAATCATCCTTGATTTTTTTTCTACTTCGCACATAATATAGTAGGGGAATAAAGTATTTATAAAAATAATTTGAAAATTCACGTCTGCTATTAGATACTTAATAAACTGTTTTAAAAAAAATCATTCCCAGTACATCGTATTACATGCATTATTATACAATATTCTATTGATGTAATCCGTGAATTTTACTCAAACCTGCTGACATCTGCAAAAAATATATATAGGTAACCTACATCATCGTAATCAGACACAATCTTCCACAAATTCAATCAACAGATTCATTCTGTCAAATCAAACAACGCAAAATCCAACTTCTCCAAAGTGTCTTTCTCAACCCTCTAGATAGTCTAGATGATCTCCATATATCCGTGGAGCTCGACAGCGCGTCACTCAACGGCGCACAGTATACACCGCGCTCTATCTCGATCTCGATCTGCATAATTACCCTCGCGAGCGCGGCGCTTCCTCTCTCGTCTGTCTCCTGCCTTTTTCCCTCTATCTCCTCGTCGTTTTCCGTGACGTCAGCGATGCATCGAGATATAGAGTGATTCATCTGCCCCTGATGCGTGTGTGTGTGTGTGAACCTCTCGTTCGGGTGCAGTCTGACGGGTCGTATTGGAGATTGCTGCGCGGAGAGCGACTGATATGGTAGCTCGTTTTCAAGAGACGATATATCGGCGACTGTTTCATTGCAGCGAGCTCTTTTGTTTTAGAGAGACTGAAACAATTGTCTTTTATGTATTGTTGGAAAATTGTGCAAGTATTGCTTTTTGAGATTTTAATTGCTAGCTGGCAAGCTGTGCAGGTTTGAAAAGATGATTGATTTTCAATCAATTTTCAATTTCAAGAGGAAAGTGCTGTGTTGTGCTTTATTTTCAAATACATTTTTTTTTCGTAATCAGTACAAAGTTAGTTGCATTCGGTAATAACGCGACTGCAGTGAAAATAGCCGTATTGAGTAATGATTCGTCATTGTCAAGAAAATGAGCGGTGCAGAAGAGTCTAAAAACGTTTTGCCTGCATTTATTGCATAATCCAACTTATAAGCGTAATCTATTGTTCATTTTTTTTTCCTTAAACGCACAGCCAAAGAAATTTCCATTCAACGAACACGAGATCATTTTTTTCCATCGTCCTCACTGATGCAGTTAAATTTTTCTCTTTTCTCCTTCAATTAACTTTGAATAAATTGCGCCTCGAAAAACAAAATAAAATCAAACTTGAAACTGCGCAAAAAGCCTGGCTCATCTCCATCTAAAATCTACGACTGTCTTCATGCACTCGACGTTCCACCACTACACCGCAAGGCTCTAATTAACTCGTCGGAAAAAAGGGAGAGAGAGAGAGAGAGAGAGAGA
>UCQR01037860.1:0-14577 GCA_900474235.1 Cecidostiba semifascia
TATATATATATACTTGAAGAGGGGATTTACGCGTAGATGAACGTTTTCTCCGTGAATTTTAAATTTGCGGATGCTCTTTGATGTTTTTACTTTTAAAATCGGAAGAATAATTTTTTTCCTTGATCGATTTACCGTTTTTTCTTTTTAATTTGAATGTACGATTTTATTATAATATATATTTTAAGTCAATTTTTAGCCGCTATCAATACAAAAATCTCAGTTACTTTTTAATACGATTATTTCAAGTTAAAAAATTGTTCCTACTCACCCTTGAGTTTGCTGGCAGCCTCGACATTCCTGCAAGCCATGATAATCCTAGCACCTCGTTTGGCAAGATCCCTGGCAGTTTCCCTACCGATTCCGGAGGTACATCCGGTTATCAAAACGGTCTTGCCCTTCATACTGGCCTTACTCTTGCAGACACCGGTGCTGAGATAGACGTACAGCCGTAGAAGACAGAGTAGGAAGATGAGGCCGCCGATCAACAGGACAGCTATCACCAGGAAGATGATCGAGCACGACCAAATGTTCAGTTGAAAGTTTTGAAACATCGTGGTGACTGTCTGCGAGCATGCATCAGTGAGATGATCGGTGAATTTGATGGTATCAAATGATAACGTGAAGGAAGATATAGAATAAATAAATTTTTTTCTTAGTCAAAACTGAATTCGAAAGTTTGGATTTTAGTAAAAAAGATAAGTAACTTTGTTGAAATATTTTTATTGTAGACTGAAAATTTAATTGATAAAGGGCTGTTGACGAAAGTTGCGAATGACAGTAATGTGAGAACACTTATTAGCAAACAAATAACTACGAAAAATTTTAGAAAACGTTTTAATTTGTATGTAGCATTATATCCACAAATTAACTTTGACACATACACATTATGCTATAAATAAAACAATATATAACGTACTCTATATGGATTTAATCAAAATAGTAAATAAAAACGTAAGTTTTATTGCACACTTCAATTACTCACAGCAACAAACGACTATATTTATAAAATCCCACTACACCATCAATGCTCGTCATGAAGCTCACGCTATAACCGGCAGCTCATTCATCGATCCGAGACGATACTCTCCATCATGTACACAACTCGATTGGAAAACTCGTATATTATAAGCAAGCCTGTATATACACACACACACTCCTAATTCTACCATAAAACTTTCCAAACTTTCTACACATACACACACACACATACACCGCAGTCTCTAACATCCAAGATCCGAGTGAAATGCTCGATTATCTGTGTACGTGGATCTATATAGCGATAATTGTGTGCGCACGAGAAGGAAAAGATATACCTTGCGCGCAGAGTCAAGGTGAGCGGCGAACCGGTTTCTCGTGTGTTAGTGTATATATATACGGACGGTGATATACCGGTACACCGATTTCGGCTGCGAGGATCGTTTATATGATTTCGAAGCTATAGTGGTGCAGGAGATATGTATGAGACATGTTGACGAGGAGAAGGAATTTTACGGGAGCGCTTGGATGTTTGCATAATTTTGGTGTATTTTTAGCTGTCTTATAAGAATATAAGAGATTTTTCGAAGTATTGTTGCGCAAGGTGCGGCGATGACCGCAACTGTATTGTTGGATTATTAATTTCTAATTTAAGAACAAATTTTCTTTTTTCCTAGAATCTATCGAATTCTTATAAATAAAACACGCTGTTATGGAACAATCGCAAAGCGTCGCTTTAACAACAGCCAGTTATCTTTGGTATGCAAGAAGAAATGCATCGTTATGGATATTCAAAAGCGACGAGAATAGTGCGCGCGCAATGAATATGGGATCAGGAAAATGCTTAATGAGTTTTCTAAAGTTTAATGACCAAGCAAAAGAGGAACATCATAATTTTCACGGCCACGGAGTTTCATTATACTACTCGTTTAGGCAAAGTTGTGCATACTTTCACGGCTGCTCTGAAAAGCTAGATTTTCTCCTTAGGATATATTGTAAAATATAGTTTTCGTAACTTTACGCGGACAAACTGACATTATTTGTAATGTAATTTTTTTGGTACGTTTGCATAGTTTCTTTCAATTAGTCAAATTAAAGGCTCTAATCTCACTCGAATTACTGTTAATAATTATAGTAGATTACATTAGCGATAATATAATGTGCACGACAAGAACAATTAGCAAATTAAGCGAATCAGTGTAGAATCGATTTTAAACTAAAAGTACCAAAACTGACCAATAAATTCTTTACATCAGTCATTTCCTCATCGTTAAAAACAATCTTTCCATACTCTATTACATACCAAACAAAAAATCATTTTTTTCAAATCAGCAAAAGCAACTTAAACAAAAATCAAACCGCCACCTCAAGCACGCTCTCTTTCGCACACACAAACACACAGTAAAAATTCAAAAACCAGTTAAAAAAAAAGTCCCACATAAGAAGATGTGACTCACGTATACTTAGTAGATGCTCTCGTCAGGACAGCTCGCGAGCGTCTGATGCCGCTGACCGGTTCGCTGCGCTCACACACGGCCACCTTACGGTACTTCTCCTCGCGTCGAAAGAAAGAGAGAAGTATGACCGGTATCTTCGACCTGTAACAGCTTCAGGAGAGAATGGGGCTACTATGTGCACGGGGCATTTTCGACAAACGTCTTTCCACGTTTTGTCTTTCAGAATCTACTGTTGATTATCGAATTTCTTAAATTGACAAAAAATATAGATAGAATTTTACGAAAAATGAATTGTTTACTAATAATGATTATAAAAATATATGCAAAAATATATCACATTTTTTTTTAGAAATGATATAATGAAATTTGATTTCTTTTCTTGTAATTCTTTTGGATAGTAGTTCTTAGCACGGGGAAAACGAAAGTTTTAGTATTATTTAATAAGGAAAACAATCAAATGGCGGGAGGGAAGCGAGGTCGAATAAGTTAGAGTATATATAAGTTTTGTGTCTCAAAAGTAAAAAAAAACACATTAGTTTATTGTAGAAAAATTGAAAAAGTATATTACTTTATTGCGTCAAAAGTAAAAAAACAAATTTGATCATTCGGAAGCTCTGATGTGCCTTTTCGTCGTCAATACGCGTATGAACTTTGCTAAGGACCACAAAGTTGTGTTAAAAGTTTATATAGTACGATAACTGTAGACGGCAGTGAAATTGTCGATAGAGCCTTTTATACCCAGTAGACGCAGGTACGGATCGACACCGACGACAATGCCAGCAGTCTCCAGTGACATCGCGGTACACACCTTTACCACATCATCCATCCACGGACCCTTTATCATACTGAGTAGTTATCTTCGTTGGCAAATTGACTTGTAACAGTTTCACTGGCGACGTCATCAAGGGGAAAATATTTTCTTTGCCATAGTCGAGTGCAGCGAAATAGGCTATAGTAGCGATAGCAATGGCCTTATTTTCATTATGTCGGGTGAATTCGTGCCTGTCCCTGTGGTCTTTTTGCGTGAAATGTTTGCCGCACCTGGAGCATAAAAAAAGCATCTCGCCCGTGTGGATAGGTCGGTGCTGCTTCTTCAATATGTCGCTCCTTGTGAATGTTTTGCCACACGAGTCCCAATCGCAGACAAATGGCCGTTCTCCCGTATGGTTACGCACTTTAACAGTTAATTGCGAGGCCTTAACGTATGACCTGTCACAGCACAACACATTTGTTCAAAGGTTTGTCATTCTTGAGTGAGGCTGAAGCAGCAGCAGCAGCAGCAGCAGCGATGGCCTGATTATTGTTGTGAATACGTTCATGCTTGAGCTTATGGTTTTCCCATAGGAAACTCTTCTGGCATATGTAACACAAAAACAGCTTCTCGTAGGTGTGGTTACGTTGGTGCCTCAACGATGTGTCACTTGTATTGAAAGCTTTGCCATACAAGTCCCTGTCGCAAACGTATGGTCGTTCTACCGTATGCTCACAGATATGAGCATCAGCTAAAACCTCGGCTTTCCGTTATATTAACACAATAGAAAATACAACTTTCTGTTTGATCAAAATCTTCTCTGTTTATAAATTCTTATTCCCAAAAGGATAATAAGGCTGATGGTTAAAGGCAATTAAAAAGCTTTAATTTAAGTGTATACGTATCCGTGTATTTCATAATTCCATTTCAACAAAATCTGCTATTCATTAGAAATCTCCTCTGATTAACTTTACCTTTTGCTCACAGCAACGAGCATCGATATATAGCCAGCCGTCGATTTGAGTATCTATTATAACAACAAATATAAATATCAGAGCGTCATCGAATTCGAATAAACGCATCGGTATACCTATATTCATCAAGTAAAAAAAAACACAACCAAACGAACTTACTGAGCAGTAAGTACTCAGAGATATGGGTAGAATCTTAGCGGCATTTATCTGTCGAGGAGTCTGTGCTATGAGCATCATGGGTATGAGGCAGCGCATCTTGTCGCAAGGTAGCGCGTACCACCTGCAGCTATAAATCTTGAAAAAGACCTCGGCACTCTGGAAAGAGATGCGAAATTTATATACCGAACTGATGGTAGTCGGTGATGATCGTCACATCATCGATGAAACAAAAAAACATTAACTTACGCGAGACGTGAGATTTTCACTGACGAAACAATCGAGAAACGTGTGTAGCAACATGATAAAAACGCTTCCAGTGAGCGTGAGGATCTGTACGGGAGTTGGTTTCTCATCTGTGTTGTTTAGTATCTGAAAGAATCCAATCCTGTACAGATCAGGCAGAGCACATTGAATTTGTGCCAAAGTAATTTATAGTGTCATATGGGTATACAAGGATACGTTTTGTTCGTTGATCATATATTTATAGGTATTTAAGTAATTATAATATCTTTTGAATATTACAAGTGTTCTTATTTGTTCTTATCTCAAATGATGACTGGCATTTTCATCGTGGCTAATGATTCTCACTCACCTTTAAAGCCTGAACTCCCATGCAGCAAACCATGATGGACATAAGGAATATCTGAGCAGCAATAACGAACTCGAACGACTTCTCCAGCTTAGAGACCATCCTGCAAAGCCATACATCACACGTAGACTCGTAATTATATAGGTATGTCTCTCAGCGAAAAATTGGCCACTATACTCTCACCTATTAAGGTGCACATGTCTCTCGATGAAGCCACTCAACAATCTCGAATCGACTCCAGCCCTCGTCAAGCTCTCGATCTGTAATCCCAAGATCTCGAACTGGCCGCTGGCATGGTACATCAAGGCGCAAAAGTAATCGTCGGGAATAGCCACGGCCATGGTCACGAAGAAAGATCCTACCAATTGAAGCAGATGGGTCAATTGATAGGCCGGACTTTTGTAATAGTCATAGGGATAGTAGGACTGCAGGAGTAGAGCGCGATTCCCGTGCTGTCCGTAATCGGTAATGTTGTTGACGATGCGGATGTTGAATCCTAACGTTGGCATGATGGCGAAGCCTATGAAGCAAATTGCTATTAAGCAGTAGTCTGCGATGGTGATGAACCTGCCTCGAGAAGCTTGTCGACGCATAATCCTTAGTTCTTCGGATTTGAAGTTTGGACGGAGGTAGTCTTGTAACGCCGAGTCGATCACGGGCTGTAAGACTTGCGAGAATCGGTAAGGTATACCTATTAATTGAAGCAATATTCCAAGTTCTTTATCGTTAAAATCACTATATTAAATTTTATATATGTACGTGTTTTACTGCGCCAGATGAAAAAGAGCTTGATGCAGGTGGTAAAGGAAGGACTGGTGGTCATGATGTTGTCGATAACCAGTGGCAATTGCTTGATAACCAATGCGAGGGCGTACATCTGCGGCAGGAATAGGCCGCAGAAGATTAGGAGTATCATCAGAGGTATCCTCGAGATGGTGTGAAAAGATTTGGAGCTTTCGTCTTGGTCACCTGGCCAGATGCCCATCAGTCGGAGGCTGAACCGGTTGATACCCAGTGCCCAGTCGAAATCTGAAATAGGTTCATTTCGCGAGCTGTGTTTCTGATCGACCACGTGTGGACTCAAATAAATAATAATTCCGAAGCTCTGATATATAGATGCGGTTGTATTATATGAAAAAAGTCACATGTGTTGGACATTTATAAAAAAGTTGAACTTTTTGCTCATATTTTTTATAAAAGTCCTTGCATCGCAAAAATCTGGCACAAACCCGAATTCGAAGGTAGGCTCGATATACGTAAAACCAAAATGCCGCGCCTGTTTCTTAAATAAATCGAACGTGCTTACCTTGCAACTGCTTATCTTGTAAACATTTCATCATGACACGACCTCTTATAAAATATATATGTAGAATCTCAAATATTTTCCCAAAGAGAAAACTTTTTTTTCCCTTTATTTACATAATAATCGAATCACGCACGAGCTTCAAACACAATCCAGAAATGCTTCGTACAAATTCACTATACGAGTATACATCTTTGCAATATTCTCACGATCGAGTCACATCGTCAAAGAAGAACCTGGTAAAAATGGCTTATTAAATCTGATTCGGAAGGTAATATCTTTTAATTGGTTTGTTTCCTTTTCTTTTAAAACCTTTTCGAATGGGGAAGCTCTTCCCTCGCTGCGGTAGCTTAAACATCAACCTATCTCAGCGAGAGAAATCAGAGAACTATACTCGGGAGAAAAATCCGTACTTGTGAGTCGATATGCAGGTGTAATGGGCTTTTGCATAGTTTATCATAATACGAGAAGACAAAGTTTATTTCACTTATATTCGCAAGGAAATAATGGCTTGTAGCGTGCGTGGCGAGATAATTGTTTTCCCCGTATACAGTCTGCTGCTATGCGAAAGTTTTGTTGTAGCTATTAGTCAAACGCAGCGACATTGTTACAAATGGATATAAGCAGTATAATGGCGATTGTAGCAGTCTAGGAGGTGAATTTAATTTTGTTTTTCCTACGAAATACATACTTGCGTTCACAATAGTGTATCGCCGCGACAGAAATCACTCTCGGCGACGAGAAAGAGTCGCGTCGATATACCAGTAGACGATATTACGGATACTATGGGTTTTTGCATAATTCATCGCGAGAAGACGAAGTGCGAAAGTTTAGTTCGCGTTATTCGCGAGGGAATATAATGGCTTTGCGTGACGATAATTTTTTATCCTATTCGCTATACTGTCGATGTTGTATTGCGCGCACCCTCAGTTACATTGTATTTTATCGAGAATAAAAGTTTGCAGTTGTCGTCGACGATTATATGAGGTAAAACTTTTATTTTCTCCGTTATTATGGGATTTACGTACGCGCGTAACATTGAAATGCCGCCGTATATAACAATGTATGGGATGAATCGATATAACTATAGTATAATAACGCTTGCAGTTTTACGAGATTTTTAGCGGAAAAAAACTTCTTCAAGGTATATAGAATATCGTCATGCGTTTCCACAAACTTTTTTCTCTTTTGCTATTTTGTCGTTCTCAACGACGCTAGATACTTATGCAGAATTGCGAATAAATCAAATCGACTGCACGATAATTTTTCCGCGAGAAACAAATGTGATTACTTATTCTTTTTCTATATGATGTACAGTATAATATTCTCTCTTCATATGTTTCTATTCACAGCAACGAGTATGGATATGCTCATATCCCGTCGTCGCGATTTCGAAATCTGCAAACAAGGAAAAAAACTTATAATATGAAGAGAACTACTGCTTTCATAGCGATCCCTCACTTTTAACAGACTGATGTATACGTATACTAAGATGATTCGCCTGAGACAGTGTAAAGAAACTTGTTGGCGGTGAGTTTTCGTGGATATTTCCTGTATCTATATACCTATATGCTCTATTGCTGTGGTACCGCGTACTATCTGCTGTGTTATGTAGACGCTGTGAAATATTCCGGCACTGTATATTATACAGACGCAGAATTGAATAAGAAAAATTATGCTTACCTGCAGTGTAAAAAAAATGTCTCACTGCAGGTGAAACAATCGACGATTAGTGTTTTGAGTTGCAACCATTAGTCGACGATGTGATGATGGTGTTGATTATCGGGTGAAGTACTGACTTCTTAGGTAATTTTTTTATTTCACTACGGCTATTTTTTTTTCACGCACTTTTAAAAAGTATTGCTCATAACTAATCATCACCTTGTCGACTGTTCCAGAGCAGAAAGCGAGTTTTTCGATGGTCCAAGTGATGAGCGTGGCGTAATTGTGGACGTCAGATTGTCGACGACTAAGTAAAAGAAGTATTTGCAGTTGCAAGTAGTATATAGTCTCTTTGATGACTCGCTCCCGAACAAATTGCGATCATTTCGAGACTCAGGCAATTCAGATCAAAGGCTCACTGGGATTATATGGATTTTTTTTTCAATTTTTTTTTATTTATATTTGCACGTGAAGCTTTCAATCCATACTTCCTACTTTCCCTTCGATGCAACTTTATTCCACACGCACAATAATTCATCCTTCTTACTCTTCAACAATCACTCGTCGTCTCTCAACAAGCGACACATGTCACAGCCAACGGCATACTCAGTCTCTCTCTCTATAGACACTCGCACGTGGAACACAATGTCGCGAAGCAAAGAAGAAGAACGTGTGAAAGGTAGAGGCCGATAACTCGTAGAAGGGGGAAATAAAGATACGAAACGAAACTTCGAACCTTGATGCTATCAACTTGTTGTGTTATACTCTGCATTATTGATAAGGACGAGCTGATGGTGGTATGAGCCTTGAGTCATCAGCAACTCTATGTTTCAGTTTTCTCTCAGTGTCGCTAGTCGCGCACGAGCTACTATATATGTTAAAGATTTTATGAAGATGAGATTCGCAATTTTCTGCTGATGCAAACAAATGCTTTTTCTATGTGTTCATTTAATTCCCTGAAAAGTTAACCGTTTCGTGATGCGTGAAAGAGAAGATTTTAAACAATGAAACAATTGTTTTTTTTTGTAATTGACCAAGATTGCTGCGATGGAGGCTATTTTTATAAGTTTATCTACATTTACATTTTTTAGTGAATTCAGGATGATTAGACACTGGACCTAACTGGTACTAAGGATCCTTAATTTTCAATTGTTTACTCTGTGGAAATTCAATTTCTATATGATCTTCTGTTTAAATGCAATTTGCATTTGCAGGAAATTTCGCAAGTATATACAAAGATTTATTATACACATTCCTTATAATATGTTTTCTATTATTTACCTGGTTATATTATACTTGAATTATTTGCAACTAGAGCTTTATACTACACTTGGAGAACATGGAAAACTGTAAACTGAATAAGCATTTTCTTCGAACGATGATTCTTATTTAGATAGAATATTGGCTCCGCTGCACAATTAATATACCAATAGTCAATTTTTGTCAATACTGATGTTATTCAATTCACGAAATATCTAATGACAATTATCGAAAATAATCGTGACTTCGACAAATTATGTCAACGTGCAGCTTGGAGCTGTTCTGCTACTGGAATTTTCAATGTATGGCAGACGCAGATTAAGATCAATTACAGTTGAAAGTTTATTAAAATACATATTTTTATCGGTAAAAAAGAGTTAAAAATATTTATTGATTCTTTTTTTTTTCATTACACGACTCGATTCTATCACACTTCATAACCATTAATTTTAATTGATACAAAATTACGTTTCGATATTGATGCGCGTAACGTGATTTTTACCTCGATCATGTGATTTTTAAACGTCACACACGAGGCAAATAATCATATTTCTCTCGATCCTTTCTCACTACTGCTCTCATTGTTATCAACATTAGCCATTTCGATATCTGCATTCTGCGGCGCTTCAGGTCGTGCTGCAGCCTTGCAACAACATCTCTTTTTATATATCGGATCATAGCAATGCACCGCCACTAAGGCCACTTGGCTCAAGATCATGAAGATGATAATCATGGGGGCGACTATGTTCGACATGAACTCGGGAACAAAGGCTGTTTTTTTCACAAAAAAGAAAAAGAAAAGAAAATGGATTAAGCAACTTTTTCTTTATAGATTCATCGTTATAATAGACAGCTGATGAACACTTACGCTCGCCGACGCGCAGGTATATGCCATGACACGCTTCGTAGCGTGGTAGTGATGTGTTCAGCAATAGGCAGGTGTACCAGCCCTCGTGCCTATCCGTGGCGTTTTCAATCTTCAGCACTTGATTAAATTCGCCCTCCGTCTGCAGATATATTAGATAATCTGTTAGCTAATTTGTTCGTTCGTGTGTATATAGAGATGATTATACGTATGTGACATTAATATGCGTATAAAATGAATTTAATATGATTTATAATTAATACAGCAGGATAAAATGAAAGAAATAGCTATATGTAGGAATATACCTCGAGCTCGACTGTGTGATAATCATCGGTCTTGTTGAAGGACAATCCGGGATATGTATGCCTCCAAGTGACGTTAATGCCCGGCCTCTCGCTGCAGCTTAAATATATATTATTGCCGGGATACACTGACGCCCTTGGTTCCCTCTTTGTTAAGAACGCAATTTTCGCTATAGAATCTAAAATGAGAAAAGGCAGCCCAAAAGCACAATTTAGTTAGTCGCTGATGTGTCCATTTAAATTTTATTTTTATTTTTTGTTTGTTAGTATAATAAGTACTAATTTTCTGCTTTTCATTTCGGAAAGTTCCGAAATGTCTTGGGACTCCTGAGACTAAATGGAATTTACCCATCAGCCCAAAGAGAGACAGAGGGAGGAGCTATATACCTGAATACTCGACGCACGGCTGCATTGTGTACTTATTATACAGCTGGCTATATATATGCTAAAAGCATCTATAGGATACCATTATATCTAGCTTCGTCGTGGCGTCGCTTCTATTTATTTCGCATGTTCTATACTAGCTGACAAATCTCGTTCCTGTTTTATTTTCGTCACATATATAGACATTAATTTTTAAACCCCTGCTTCTATATAATTGCTTAAACTCCGCGTATACGCCAACCTTTTATATATAGAAATATGCGCGGCGTCGGTCTTCACAGATATATAACCTGCTCTATATATTTTATTTTTACTTCGCGCCGAAATTTTCCTCTTTATTCACAAACTTATGAATTACATATATATTATATGCGATATAATAGACACTCACCCAGGTTGACTATGTCTCTGTATTCTGTCTCGTTTTCTGCCACCGCATCGTGTATAACGAACAGCGTGAAGAACAATAATCCAAGGAACAAAGCGCACCTCGTTGGCATCTTGTAGCCGATCATCGCTGTGTATACGTCTATATTCTCTGCGTTTGCGATATGATTATTGTGTCTAAAAAAAAAAAAAAATAAAAATGATCACTAAATGACAGAATAATATTGGCAATATGCACGCACTGAATGACGTTTGGCTAGTTTTCTAGAGCCTTACAACTGCAGCTGATGCTCGCTCGTTCGAAGCCAATCTGGGACTGATGCTTCTGATGCCTCGATGCTCCAGCGACGCTGTAGCCCTCTCTGTATATAATTCTATTGGGGGATGAGCTGTGGGGGCGAGGGTAGCTTGGCAGCGTTGTCAGTCAGCACAGCTGATCTGCACGTGCGCGTCTCTCTCGGACGTAAGCTTTATGTTCTCATCACTGACTCTCTCCCTCTCTCTCTCTCTCTCTCTCTCTCTCTCTTGTGAATATATTTATTTCCCAAATTCTAGTTTAATTTTTACTCTTTAAACGAATTTTTTGCGTAGTATTTCATTATTTATACAAAGTAAAACGTTACTATACACACTTCACTGATATTCATTTATTTATTACAAGCAAGTGTACTTTTTTCGTAAAAAATAATATTCAATAATCAAAAATATCTGAATTTATTTGCTGTTAAAAAACCTTTCAAAATTGGTGCTTATAATTGTTAAATTATTGTTCTACGCATTTATCTGAATCGCAGGCTTTTGGGCTTCATTTGACCAGCTCACCCCCCCTCTCAACCTCCGGTATACCGAGCTAATAGATATATTAGTATTTGTTTATATGTACATACATGTGGTATAGTCGTTATACGCATAAAGGCAATTTTGAGGGCAATATCTGTGATATCGTTTAACATATAATTTATTATATATAAAAAAATCTAACAATTTTACAAAATATATATTCTCGATCCAAAACAACAGAAAAGAATCCTCGTATACAAACAAAAATACAATCCAATAAGAGATATGCTGAAAAAAACACTTTTCAATTTTCGTTTCAAACCGAAGCAACTAAATTACATCTGAAATTTCATACGATCCCAAAGCTGCATTAAAAAAAAACCGATTAAATCGATTTCCGAAGCAATGCGCAACAGTAAGTCAGACTTGCGTACGCGGCCTCTTTCTCAGCTTCAACGGATTATTAGGTGGTTGCCTTGCCGAGACGATGATGTTCGCGTCGCTCGTTGGCTGTGGCATCATCTCGAGCTGACTCGTCAGCGTCGCGATCTTCATGTCCTTGAGCTTCATCGTACCTTCGAGAAAGGCAACTTTATGACACAAAGTCTTTATCACGTCTGCTTTGACACGTAGCTCTTCTAAGGCTTGAGAGTAGGAGTCACGCAGACGATCTTCTTCGTCCAGACGCTGCTGCTCTGATTTGAAAGAATATATAGATATAGTATTAGATGTGTATTATATCGTTATGAATTTGTTATTATTCGAAGAAGAAGTTTATACCTTCCATGTCATTGAGAGTTTTCGGTTCGATTTTCACTGACTCGCTGTTCGGACGCCTGGAGAACCATTTCCAAAAGCAGATTACGGCGAGGAAGATTCCGAAAAGGGTGGAGAAGAAATTTTTTATTGCTTCATAGTATCTTGTGAAGATTGACTTTTTGACGGGCTGCTCGAGTGTCCCCTGGGATTTTGGAGCTTGATGGTGTTGTCCTAGTGCTGTGTGTCAATCAATTATATAAGCGTTTTAGTGTATACACTATACTATATAATTAATAGTATATTTAGTAAATAAAAAAAACTATAGTTACCAGTCAGGTTAAGATCAGATCTAATTACATCGGCATCCTTGACATTGATGGCCATTTGCTTGTCGCGAAAATCGGTGAGAACCTTCTCAATAGCGCCAACTTGCGAGTGCGCAAGTTGATCTATGATTTCAGGGCTGAGATGCATGTTGATCTTCGCGAAAACTTTTCGGTTCAAGGTGTTCCAGTTCTCCTTCTTGTTTTGCACGCTGTTGGCCGGGATGTAGTTGTGCGGGCTGACGAGGTGCGGGTAGTAGAATTTCAGGATCTCCGACATCAGCACTGTTGTACGATACATTTGTATTTAAGAAATTTTCTTTTTATTTTCTATACGATTTAATCAAATATATAACCAAAAATATCATACCGGCGTCGGAAAAATCACGAGCCAAATTTTTCGTAGTCTTAGACAGGGGAATCCCATCGATCCACTCGAAGATGTCCTCAATTCTGGCCGGGTTTTCGCTCCGGATAGACGTGACCTCGCACTTCTCCGACATCTGCTCCTCTTTACTCTGGAATCCATGATTCGCCACCATCCTCGCGATTTTGGCCTTTATCAATCGGACTGATCGTTATTTTACAATTTCACGCGGCCAAGTGACTTGGTATCTTCAGTCGCATTTTGTTAATTCATTAAAACGTGTGTAATTTTTCAAGTCAAGTGTGTGTGTGTGTGTGTGACGTTAAAAAAAAAAATTATTGGAGCTGGTGAGAGGTTTGCTATTCTGTCATTTACGAGATGTAAATTGATTGGAAGTTTGCGAGGTTACAGGAGTCACTTGTTTCTATATATTGTGTGTTCCAAGCGGCTATTATTTACCTATTTTTTAAAACTCGTTTAATATCTTTTATAATTATTATAAAGTTTTTGTTTTATTTCATGTTAATGATTTTTTTTATATGTTAAAAACTTATTGTTTAGATTATACAGATATATGAAATTTCAAATCAATTGGGTAGTTCGCGCCAAAAAAATCATTATATGATAAGGTCTGACTCACATGGTAACAATCACATTTTATATTCGAAACGTTCAATCGATCAGCTGATACTGCTGATAGATTGCGCTGAGGTTGATTTCCGTGCAAAAATAATCAACAATTGCTAAATCTCATTTCTGCACTTTTCGAATATGTAAAACTCAAAGTTTACTCTTATTTATATACTTCGAAATACGTAAAATCTTCATCTTTACAAGACACATAACTCACCTTTCAGTTACACCTACGTATATATATAACCTTCAAAACCGCTATTACCGACGGAAAATCAGTAGTAGCAGACTTCCCAGAAAAAAAGCATTGTTGATGGCTGCTGACGACTGTCACAGCTGAGAGCTGCTCCGAGAAGAAAACAGCAGCCGTTGGATGTCGTGAGGAAAGTTCGACAACAGAGCCGTGAAAATGTCGCTGAAGGTCGGCCAGCGGGTCGAGATCGCGGGCAAGGATTGCAGCGGTGTAATCGCCTACATCGGACATCCCTCCTTCGCGGCGGGCAAGTGGATCGGTGTGATCCTTGACGAGCCCAAAGGAAGGAACAATGGCACCATCAAGGGGCAGTTTTACTTTAAAGTGAGTTTTTTTTGTTCTTTTAATAGCTTCTTTTGATTGTTGTTTATTTAGTTTCTTACGCTTTGTCCAT
>UCQR01037866.1:5833-20564 GCA_900474235.1 Cecidostiba semifascia
CTCTTTGTAACTTCTTCAATAAAGTAGATCTTACCAGGAAACTTTAAAGATGCTAGATTTCACAAAAGGTTTCTCGCGAGCCAGTCTTTTTTAAGAATTGCTCATTTCTGTAATTTATGTACCAATAAAATGTGTAAGTTAGCATTACCATTAAATTATTTATATTGCGTTACACACTATACTTGTAAATTATCAGAACACTCCATTTGCATTCGTAATTCCGATTCACTTACCCTGCATTAATTCCTAACCCAAGGGGGTTAAATGGAGTGTTCTGAAATATCCACTGAAACATTTAATGATGCTTCTTGTATACATAGTTTCACTTGATATCCAATAAATACTGAGATCTTCTCATGCTAAACCAAGATTACCAATTCACTAAAATAATTATTATGCATAAAGTTTATTTTATAAATCTATAAAAACAAAGATTTTAGCCGCATCATCGATGCAAATAGAAATTTTCACTGTCTTGAATCGACGAGGCATAACTAATTTGCTATATTCCAAAATCTTATACACATACACCCTCTTCGCACTCTAAGCACTTGATCAATTCCCTCCCCATCTTTGCCATTGCGTACATGACTTGATTACACGAGCTAGCATCAGGTAATTATATTATAATCCTAAGTACTTTATGCCTGGTAATAGCGTCTTCTTACAGTCTTCTGAATTTAATAGGAAAGTTGTAATTGAAGTATTCTTCCCCACCTAACTCATCCGCTTCCCAATCAGTGTCAAACTTCATCTAACAAAGCTGTCATTTTCCTTCTTTTTTCCGACTTTCCTCTCATCTAATTGTCTTAACTCTCGTGTATAGCTGTTAAATCATCGCAGTTCGTTGGTATGTTTACGTGAGTCTATATACATACACGGGTGAGCCCTCGGTGGGTAAAATGCTACACTTCCCCATTCTTCACGTCTTTTCGCGACCCCACAGCTTTCCTACTCGGATGTGTTTACATAAATACACACGGCATCGGCCACTTTCGCCGCAGCTGTATTACGCCGGAATGCTAAACCTCGCCCGGAAGTATATAACAGAAAAACGCTTATGCGTAGAATGACTATTTTAGAAGCAGACAATTAAAGGATTTATACACTTTGGAATAAAAGAAGGCGTATGACGCATAGTGCGTTGAAATGTAACTTACTTTTAGTTATTTTTTATATCCTACTTTAGATATAATTTTCATCAGTGGGAAGAAAGTGCATGAAGTTAAGCTTATTTTGCATAAAGATGATAATTATTAAATGTCTTAGCGCACTGTTCTTATAATTAATGCAAATTTAGTTCGACTTTAGCATCGCTGCAGCATAACTCTTTACAACATATAAGTCTTTTTGCAATTATTGAAGTGAGTAGGTTCTAAAAGTTAGTCTCTAATATGTTTTAGGCTTGATAAATAATCTTGCATCTTCTTTTGAATATTCAAGGTTTGAATCAAGGTTACTTGTTCTATCGCTGTATAGTAATACATTTAAATATTTAATCTCGACAAGAGAATAACTTTCAGAAGATCGTCCCTAGAAACTAAAAATAAGGCTTGCATTGTGTTCTTTCGCTTACGTGTATAGCGCCGGTGCGTGTACGTGGCAGCAGAAATCACTGACAGTATCGGAGTTCCGATCCATGTACTATCGAGGCCGACATCTACACTCTATCAAGGCGTTCATCTGAATTAAATAATGAAAGCTTAAACTTTGGTAATTTCGAGACTTTGAAATCTACTGTAACGTCATGCATTTTATTTCATATAATAAGAAACGCTTCGTAACTTTGTACTAATGTTGTCCAGTTCTGAAAAACAGATAAGATTATTCTTTCTTGAATTATATTATCATTTTTTAAATAATTCTTATAAATTTGGGCTATCACCATTTTTACTTATCCTAATAAAATATATCTTATTCTGCATGCAAACGTAAGTGCTAGCTGTCACTTCAAGGATATATTCCCGATAAGCTTCTGGAAATCATACGTGTACAATATTTATTTACTGTCAGTTTCACCGGTTACAAAGTGCATTTTAAAATATCGTTGTGTCAATAGCCGAAACAAATTACTGCTTTATACATCTATAAATAATGAAATATTACCTGAGAAGATGAATTATTTCAGGATATTGCGTATAATTATAGCCCATTCGTTAAGGATAATGGATAGTACCATAAAAACATGAAAAACTTCACTTTAATAACATAGAATATATGTTATACGTTCTCCTGATGCTATTTGTCTTTTGATGACAACAAAAACTAATAAAATGTTAAAAAATTAATGATTTGCTTTAGAACCTCTCTTCGCGGTCAGTTTAAGCTACGTTTAGCCAAGACAACTACAGGAGTTCGCTAATTACCGACGTTGTACAAACAATGCGGAATAGTTGGGACAGTGTGTTCTTTAGGTATTCGTGCATAAAAGGGACAGGATTGAATTGTCTTTTGTTCTTTTCAAAAGTAAATAAATGCAAATGAATCTAAATTCCAACAGATAAAATGATAAGTGCAATTTTAGTACTAAGAAATATTGTCAAATCTGATTAGTATAAAAAACATTACAATATTTTCTAATATATAGTTCGCTGATTATTGAAAGACTTACTACTATAGCATTGAATATCAAAGTCGCACTTATTCAAATGCCTTTCAATCGTAAATAAATAAATAAATCTCCGGAGTTTAAAAGGTTTAAAGATCCGCTGTGTTGGTCTAAATTCTTCATTGTTACGTGTTGAGCGACTGCACTATAGATAATGAACTCCGTTTTAATAATAGAACAGCGTATCCCTTTCAGATGCTTTTCCAAACAAAATCGGATTTCAGAGTAAAAATTTGATTTCTATAGGACAAATATCGACCATGTCCTCCTTTCTTCATGTATTTTTAGGACCGCAAAGATGAAACGGGTTTATCCAATATAACGTAAGTGATATCAAAATCTCTCTTTATCTTTTTTCATACAGGTCGACGTTGTTTTTCTTTACTTTGTACGACGTCCCCGTTATCCTGTTTCATTATAATCGTATTTTCTTACGTATACTTCAAACGCGATATTTTGATATTTCTGGTTTAAATTTTATTCCATTTTTTTCTAAAAAAGGCGTTGATGGCTTTGAGAAAAAAAACCCTATATTGAATTGCAACAATTCTGTCAGCGTATACGGATGATCGCTTTGAAAACGCATGACAATCCTTTTCCAATTGTATACGGAACGATCGTAAAACCTTACTGGATTATTTAGATTTTATTTTTACGAGGATTTTTATATGTACACATACAAATTTACTATACTCTCTCTGTACTTTCACTATTTTATTATTGTACAAGTATGAAGCTTTGGCTTCGTTTTTTCATTATACCATAAGAATTAATTAAAGCTTCAGTATGTTTACTGTGAAAAAGTAAACTCTCACCTCAAGTTTTATAATTAACTGCGTGATTCAGTTTTCGTTATTGACAAAAGAACGTTAATTAAAATTTTCTGCATTTATTTTCAGATTGTTTTATGATGCATTACGACTTTTAATATCAAACACACGCATATTCTTGTTCTGTATGTATCATAAAAAGTGCTGATGTGTATGTTATTATCTTTGCGAACGCGTCTGTTTACTGGAAAAAATGAAAAAGTTCATAAAAGTTTTGAATAGAGGTCGAATATATTCACCGTGATTCTTGTGAAATTAGCATCCAGAAAAGCAACACTGAGTATAGTGTACTAGTAAAAAACGTATAGATAGAAGTTGGAGCAACTTAAAATTGCTTGTCTAATTTTAAACTGTAATGGTCTAAGCTGTTCAGTCAAGGTTACAAGTTGAAAATGGCGCAGCTGAACTTCGCTTTAAGATGTTATAAACCAGATGTTCAGCCTGAGCTACTTTCAAGCTCTATTCGTCAAAAAGTAATGATTCTTAAAATTTCTCTGCACTTTTGGAATGTATCAAACAGACTTATACCACACACCCGTTTGAACACTTAATGCACCATCACACTGCTCTATAAATATCGAAAAGTTCTAAAACTTTCGAGTTTTATCGCTTAGCATATCTATGATACTCTATATTTTAAAAAATGTTCATAATCATCAGAATTAATTTAATTTAATTTAATTTAATTTTTTATTTTATTTTATTATTTCAACGGGCTTCATAGCTCTTTACAGAATACAAAGATAATACATGTATAGCTTAAACTAAGTACTAAGTATGTACACTGCAGCGTAAATTCATCCGAAATACAAATTTTGGGCATTTGAATATTTTAACTCATAATAACAAGAAGTTTTTTGAAAAACTTAATTAGCCGCACGTTTTTCCAGTCCACTTGCCCGAAAATTGTAGAATATCACTGTAAAAAAAAATTATGAAACACCGTGCGCAGAACTTAATTCGCACCCCCCGCAATTTTTTGAAAGCAGCTTCCACGAAATGATAATTATAATATATCTGCCCAAACGTACAATTGAATAAAGTCGCCTCATTTCCTCGAATATATACTCTATACAACGAAATCGATTGACCCGCCTCGAAGTTAACGAAAATCATTCGTTTTTAAATCGATATAATACTCATTCACTGCAGCTCATCGCTAAATAATTCACCAACAGATTCGCAGCACGAGCTCACCGTATTTATATCTATACCATATATTATCACAGGCCACACCCGAGATCGTATTTTCGGCCCATCAGATTGATAGCGATCGAAGACGAGAGCTAAAGCCGCAAAACAGATCTACGACGCTTTCGTGCGCGATGTGTATATGTTTTATTAGAGTTATTTAAAGGAGGAATTTGATAGCCTCATAAAATACGCACTTTACTGAATTCAAAGCATTTCATCGAAGGCGCGCTTGATACGAGGCGCACACTGCCGTGGCCGTCATGACCACCAGCAGCCTGCACACACGTGCACGTTTTGCTCCAGCCTGCAGCAGCCGCGCGACATTTTTACGAGCACATATGCGTCTCTCCGCTGTAGTGAAATATGCAATGGGGTGAATTACATCCCCAACCGCGCCTCGCGCTCGATATAATAAAACGCACGTCCTTTGTGCCTGTGTGTATGTGTGTCTGTGTGTGTGTGTGTGTGTTATACGCTCACCGTCGTTTTCGCTGTGTACTTCCACCTTCAGATAGGTAGAATCTCGCCGCAGCATCTTCATTTCCGGCAGGAGCGCGAAGCTTATCCGCGATCCTATATACGCCCGCGAGATTTGTCTCGCGCAGGAGCTAAGACAGCTCTGTTCTACTGTAGCGCTCTAGGATATAGCTTGCGCGCATATGCATGAGCAAGCAAAGAACGGCTTGACTGTGTAATGCGCTTCTCTGGCTCTAGGATGCAGACCCGTGCTTTCGAGCGAAATAACAAGGGGAGAGCCAAGGGGAAAAAAGATGCTGATTGCCGTGGTTTTAGATGTGATGTTATAGTATAGAGCTTGCGGAGGGGTGTTACTGATATGTATAAGCTTCTTGTTTCTTTAGTTCGGTTGCGTATGTGTGTGTTATATAAGCGGGAGACGTTATTTTTGGCTGGCTTTTTTCGACGAGCTATACTGATGTGTATATTGTGCGTGTGTATTTGTATATGGAAACGAGCTGACGGATCATTTATTTCTTGTGGAATCTATATAGGCTGATCGGAAGGATATAGCCGAACTCTAGTTTGGATTGATACGATATAGAGTTCGAAAAAGCTGACACCGTTTGTTATCGTCGGTAATCCGGTATAATTAACGATTTAATGTATGCTCGATAAAATAAGCATGACAAAGTGTTCGTCGTTCTTACCTACACATTTGCTCGTATATTTTAAAGTTCTTTTTATAACATTTTACGTATAAAAGACAACCGCGCATCAGGCACACGATTCTTTTAATGAAAAAACAGTTGGCAGCTGCACACGCTGGACATCACGAAACTCTCTGTCGTTTCTGTTTTTTTTTTGCTCCGCATATGAAATTTTAAGAAAACACATCTCTCTCTCTCTCTCTCTCTCTCTTCTCGTATATAATGCGCTTGAACGTTATATACCTCAGCGAAAAAGTTTACCGCAGTTTTCGTGCTACTTTATTTAAACATTCTGAAAATGTACCAACGCGTCCAACGTGAAGTTGAAATTTCGCTCAAGCTACACTATATAGCTCTCTCTCGTGTGTGCATGTCGAAGATCCTTTCTTCCTTTTTCGGAAGTCAAGTTTTTCGTATACGAATTGCACGTTGACACACCAGTTTTTGTTAGGTCGCCGCGTGAGTGCATATATACACGAATTTAGAGCTAAAACTTATACAAATTCAAACTACATCGCCCACTTGACTCATGACGCTTTATTCACACGCGTCAGCCACAGTCAAGGTCAGGAGGTTAACAGATAGTCGAGTATACAAATGCAACAAAATAACCGTCGGCATATAATAATATTTCTGATCTCAACCCCTCCCAATATTTCCGCTGAATTAGCCAGAAGCTAAAGATAACCACTATATACTTGTTTACACCCAGTCACAATCAGACCGCGACGTCGCATCAGATGCGCCGCCGAAACGTTATCTCGATCCAGGTCTACATATACATATAGTCCAGTGTGTCTCGATATACAGCGAGAGGGTGAGCATCAGACGTAAGCCTAGCGGGAGCCATTCCGAGTTGGGCAAACGACGACGAAGGGTGGACGGACTCCCTCTCGGAACGTCAGATAAGACAAGACACTTGATTTATCGGTCGCGGCTGTGCGCGCGATTATGCGATTCGCGCGTTAATTGCCGCGATCACGCTTTATTAATCCCAAGAGCAGATCGTGCGTGTGTTTACGTCCGTCTTTCCGCGGCGAGTCATCGATTAGTCCGGAGAGCTGCGTGTGCTGAGATTCTTCTCGGTTAGAAGTTTTGCTTATGTATTAGGTATCTTTAGTGAGAAAAACGAGAGAAATGCCAGACGAGAGAAGCGTCTTACAGTCGTATTGCTGTGTTGGGATTTGTATCGTATATATATATACGAGGTTTATAAATGATGCGCTATATTGGAGGAATATGACGCATGGAGCGCGATGCAAGTCGTGATGTGGACGGTAACATGCGTGTTCTCGTTACATGCTTATTATGTTAATGGTTCGGGGTTATTAATGTTATATGTCTATAGGATATATTACGATTTTTCGTATTATAATGATGAGTTTTTCAATTATAATGCTTGTTGTGTGTGACGAGAATATGTTGAGAACTGCTCTGGATATATTAATGATGAATAAATAGTATGCGATTGTTGATGTTTGACCAAACCAATTTCTGTATTCAATTGGATATGATGAACGTGAAAATGCCGCCGTATAAGTAAATGTTTGCCTTTCCATAACACTGTGTCAATAAAGCGCGCACTGACTGCGAGAAAATCGATATCTAGATTATGATAATGAATCGTAAAACGCAGTGCGATAAAAGAAAAAGGGAAAAGAGACGTTTGCACACTGTATCAAAATATTCAGTTGGATTTTGCATTACAGTCATAAATAATAAATACGAAATTCTATAGCATATACGCGCTTGCATCGATTTTGTGTTATTTCTACAATTGTTGGAATATAAATTCAAATTATTTTTTCGCGTGAGTATTTCGATAAACATGTCGCGTGATTTCTCGCTAAAAATAGAAAATAATCGTTCGTTCCTAGCTTTCACATGACGCAATCTAATATATGCATCTTTTTTGACGAATACTTCTTCGTCGATGGCATTATAATAAAGATTAAGATGTTTTTCTAAATTTTTATAATAAAAACATTATCTCGCGCATAGATAACAATTCAAACAGTCCATTTCGAAAGTTCTCTCTGCAAAGACACGCATAATTTGTTTGCCGGTCTTAGGGAGCTTAATATACTAACAAGCATATATACAAGGTTGAATAAGTTCGTTAGCTCGCGTACGTTTTACTGCGTGAGGTCGAAAGATCTTGCGCTACTCTACCCCGCAAAAAAGGGTCGTCGCGCTCGAGAGATTTTTTCTACCAGATACAGTGCCAATGACTTTCTTGGTCATTTGCGCCCCCGCAAGCATTTTCCGCCAATGAGACACGGATCTTCATATTTTTTTATGGCGAAAGTAGGGACTGAGTAAGGAAGAGGATACTACTTTGGTGGATTTCGGCTGTCGGAGTGAAAAGATCATTCATCAATTGGATTACATTCTATTAAAATTAGATGTTATTTTAATATGTATAATAGTTGTAAATATTCGAATTAAATATACTTATTATCAATTTATAGATGGATTTTTACAATAATTTAAGTGATTTCTTTACACGGATCTGTTTGCTTTCTATATATTCCCTGGTAGAAAATTGACCCTATTTCTGGGCAGAGTTTCTGGTTAATAAATATTAAAATGACGATTATCTAGAAATTCTGGAAATACTCTGAAACGAATTTCTAATAATACCTCATTTTAAAAAATTTTGACCAGAAATTCTGACCAGAAATAGGGTCAATTTTCTACCAGGGTTGTACAAGTATATAATCATGCTTTTTATCAATAGTTTGTGCTCAAACGAATATGTACGAAATCTCATTAGTTATATTAGTTAGTAAATTTTGGGTAAAATGTGATTAAGATTAACTCCATCTTGTTAGTGTTAGTGGTTACACTTTGTTTCAAATTTTTCGTATGTGAAGATCCAAGTAATCCCCTTCAAATCCTAAACAGCTGAGCTTGATTGACAAGTTAAATATATATATATATATATATTTCATGGGTTTAAGAAAGATTAACTAAGAGAAAATTCACGATCAATATTCGAAGATACAGTTTGAACTTTGGCGTATAAACGTAATAAACTGAAGTTAACAGTTGAACTTTATTATCGATGGATCAAAGATAAATATAACTTTAGATAAATAACTATAAAACAGCAAGACAAACTTCATAGAGAAACTCCTAAATATTAATAGTACTTAAACAATGAATAATGCAATTCACAGCACGTTTAAGCTATAATTTTATCTTTTATATGTATTATTAATTTCTTATTCAAGGTAGTTATTTCATTTTATTAATAAATATTAAATTGATATCATTTGATATATAAGAGTAATATTTAATACACAGAATCTGATGAATTTTAATGGACGCATTTGGTTCACACAATGAATACGCATGTATGTATTAACATTAATTAAAGTCAATTTACAGCATACGGTGACCAATGCAGTTGTGAAAATGTTAGATGTGTACAAACGCATATAACTGGTTTCTAATTGATCATTATCCGTTTTCCATGGGCGGAATTGCGGCCTTCATTATCTATACCTGCAAATCCCAGCATCATCGATGAGCAACACAAGACATCTATGCGACAATCAATGTGAAACTATTATATAATAACCATTAAATCTTGAATCTTTATATTTATCAAAATACTTAAACAAGATACGTACGTGGTAATCACACTGTAGTTTTTCAAAAAATTAACGTGCGATTTTGATACATATAAAAATATACATATCTTTTTAACTGATGTTTAGTTATCCTTCATTTAAATTTAAAGTAGTCAATTGATTGACGTGAGAGAACAGGAAAATTAAGTTTTTTGCTTTATCACATTATCATGAAAAAAATTATAAAAATATGTAAAAAGTAGCGATAAAGCTTTTAAATGCAAACTTTGTTATTTCTATTTGCAAGCATATAATGTTTAATTCTTGAAAATTGAATATTTTCGCAAACAAAAACCTAACATGTTCTTTTTTTTATATCTGTACGTGTCTATAGAGCTAAGAAAAGGAATATACACGTAGAACAAAAATCGATTTAATATAAGGGAGAGAAAAAGAAGTGCTACGTATTTGACGAGTCGACTAGCATCCGAAACACATGGCACTTAACTAGAGACAAAAGCTACGGGCTTCGGAGGCAATCGGGATCGGAATGACCTTATTTCTTTCCATGTAGACAGCGAGCTTCAGCATATCGCAGAGAATGTCACGAGAAGAAATATATTGAAAACGTGCAAGATAGCCAGGAGGGAATTGGGAATTAATATATACCAGTTTTGTATAAAAATGATAAAAACAAGCAGGTATGCAACGAACAACAAAAAATTTATGAAGAATTTATTCAAATTACTATAGAAACAATTTGAAATATTAAGCGGGATTGTATGGAACACATTTCTACATATAGAGTATTTAGAATATTTAAAAATTTGACATTCAACATCGAATTTCTCCACTGCAGAGTTGCTGGCAAATTCCGCATGTACGTAATTTTAACAACTTTATTAGATTGTTATATACTTTGTTTATAATTGCGCGTCTATTCTAGTTATTTTGAAGCACTTCATGAAATTGCTCTCTACAGAAAGCTGTTATAGAACAATTAGTAACTTAATGAGCTGTACGAAACCTATGTAATAAATTCCTAGTATATGAGTTAATATAAAATAATACAAATAAATGTTGTTTATATACCCTATAATTAATTTGTTACGCGTCTTTAACGGCTTCAAAAATAATACAATACTTTTAACGATTCATAAAGTCAGCAAACTTGTAATTAAAAAAGTGTAAGAAAAATTAAAAAAGTTTAACTGCAGCTCTCGGTCTCGCAATTCCGAGCGTATCTTACATTGCATGGACACATAACGAGGTAACTTTCTCTTCTTCTTTCCCATATCCTCTATTTCTTGAGAGGGATATAATATATAATCGTGGACATCTTCGCTATCCGGCACCTCGTACAGTGGCTAAGATCTGCACGGATATGTCTCCGTTATTGTTGTGAACGTATATATTCGCATGACGTAAAGGGCTATGTATATTCTGAAGCGTGTCGAGAACTTCCACGCAGGTCACCTAGGAAACGAGCTTACTAAATGACTAGAGCAAGCTGACCACCAAAGGCAAACAAAGCTGACAGAGCGTGTATCGTTGCAACGAGAATTGGTAATGTCCCTAAACGTCGGATGATAATCGCGCGGAAACTCGGAAATTCAAAGCCCCTTTGAATCCTTATGATGTAAGGATATATTGTAGGTAGTTATGTTCGCACACAAGGTGTGAACTCTGAAAAATAATTTTCAGAAATGTGAATACGAAGCTTCTTCTAGGAGGAAGCAATTATAAAACTTAGAAAGAAATCGATGCAGTAATTATATGGCTTTTAATTTCAATAATGTAGGTTTCTTCTTGGCAATTATTTTAATATTCTTTTATACGATTTCAGTATTGAAGAATCTCGTCTATTTGCAGAATACACAACTGCGATGATAATAATAGTTCTCACTTTTGCGCCGATATATACGTAAGAATTAGCATACAAATATACATGTGCGTTCGTGTAGACACAGGAGATGTAAATTTTGTTGGGAACTCCAAACACATATGGAAGATTTGTAATATGTGTGCTGTGTAAAATGCAATTTGCCCCTTTTCGTAAGAATAGGACTTTAGTAGAAGTTTAAATGTAATAGGTGATAATTAAGTAAATGCATAAGATTTTAAATATAATTATGAAATCTTATTTGGAAAATAAGATTTTAGTTTCAAATATGTTTGAATAAATCTTGATGAAATGGCAAATAAATTTTAATTAAAAGAGAAGAAAAATTCAACTTATTAGACGTCTTAAATTCAAGAAGAGCTAGATATTTAAAAAAATCTCACAGCCTTCCAAGTGAAGCGTACCTTGTACGTGACAAGGTAAAACATTTCGTTCATAGCTGAAGCGTGACGTAAAATGAGTATTTCATGCTGTAAAAATGTGCGAATTTACATAGATTAACAAACTTTTGAATATTTGTATTCATACACATCTTTTATTTGATTTTATGAAAAAATTAATTTCGTTTTATTTTACTAATATATTTGTAGATAAATATATTCACTCGAATACATTGAATCTGAGATTGAATCATTTGCCTAAAATTAGTATCAATCGTAAATCAGATCCACGCGGAAGTAGCATTTACTGCGTAATTCATATGAACCAGAAAATCTCCTATAAGAACTCGTATAAAATGGGAGAGATGGGCATTTTGTTTGTATAAACGAGGGGTTTGTATATCGACCGATACTGGATAAATAAGCATAATATTTTTCTCTTCACATCTATTGTTTTATCCTTGAGACAAGACAAAAATGTAGCATACATGAGATTGAAAAAAATCTTCAATCCGGATAAAATCCTTCTGTTGCAGCTATCTAGTCATATATATCATCTTCCTTTTAATTAAGAGCGCAATTTGGTAGCATTACTCTCTGACAAAGATTATAAAGATACCTTTTCTTATAAACTTGGATATTACTTTTTTTTACTAAAATATCAAAATCATAAAGTTGTTTATAAAAAGTTTTTGTGATCTAATAATCAATTGAAGCAAATGTTGAGTTTAATTGATGCGAATAAATTAAAAAAGATCAAGCACACTATTATGAATTTAATGTTATTTAATACGAAAGAATATATTTTGATCAATATACGTTTCAATTACTTTGTTTTTTTTTTCTGAACTTCCGATCGTGAACAATTCGTATTTTCATACGAAGCAAAAAATATACATGAAATATTCAGTATACATTAAAAATTTTTGCTTCTTTTAATGTCTCTGATTTAAAACAAAAAATGAAAAGGCTTGCTGAATTCGAACTAACAATAAGTTTTGGTATAACACGATTTTTCAAACCCTTGGGAAATTCAAAATATTGCACGCGCTGCAATGATTATGCAAAGATATCATAATACAATTTCGCTAAGGCAGATCCAAAGATTCGCTTGACTGAATTTGAAAAAATAAACGATGCGAGTTTTCTCACTCTAAGTATAAGAAAATATCAAGCCATAAACGTCACTGCATTTCCCCCTTATATACTCTCGCCGCATATATGAGTTAAGGCAAAAATGTGCATACATCCAAGAACAATGAGCCTTACCCATACTCATTATTCATCGTTCTTTTGATTAGAGCATAAATAAAATTAACGCGTTTGACTGCGTATGTGATCGATAATGGAAAAGCGATATATATCCATTAGCATAACCGAGATGTAATCGAGTATCTTCCTCCTCGACGAAGAAATAATCGAGTGTAAATGCAGCTTAACAGACCAATGCATTTGATATCATTACAACGGCATTTCCAGCTCTCTCGATCTCGTCTGCACGATGTGTCGTCGAGGCGCAATCGATCGATATAGCCCCTTTCGCGCGTGAGCTTTCGTTATATCGAGTAAATAGAAGAAGCATCGAGTGCTGGGTCGTGTGCTTGACTGACGACGACGACGACGTATCAGCTGAGAAATCGTCGCGAGAGAAATAGGCGCCTTTTGTTCGTGATAAAAAGCTCGCGGCCATAGAAAAACAGCGTTACCTGCGATTTATCTCGCCTGAGAGTATAGGGACTGCCGAAGGGCTACGGAAAACAAAGTTAAAAGCTTAAAGCTCGGAAGCACACACACATACACACACGCATGTGTCATGATCGTCAAACTGACCCGAATGAGGGGGAGGAGGAGGAAAAAGTGGTCGGCATCAGCCCTGCGGGTAGTCTCTCCGGGGAGCGATGAAAACGAAAGGAGAAACTTTTAACTTGCGCGGGTATAAGTGATGGGGCTGACTCGAGGTCAACCGAGAGAGAGAGAGAGAGAGGGATACGCGCTTTGAATCGGTGCGACTATGTGCGCGAACATTAAAAGTGTTTCACCGTCGCAAACGAGTTAAGCTCTCGATTGAAGCTAGAAAATCGTTTTGGATTACGCGAGTGAGAGACATGCTGCGCTTATACTCTTGAATTCTACTCGTGTGAGCACTATGCGGAGGATCGTCATTTTTTGTTTTAATTGGAAAAACGGATTTTTGGGCTTTCGAGAGATTTCAGCGCAATTTTTCGCTTTGTGCGGAATAAATCCGGCCAAAAAAGCGCCATTCATTTGTTTGTATTCTTGAAGTGCGCGAATTCATTGATTCCATACGTTATACCGGAGAATTACTATAGGAATTTATATAGACACTATTAATCAACTCTCGCGTAAATAAACTTCAAAATAACAAAGTGTGATACCACGAAAAAAACGCATAGGTCAAAGCTCTAGCTTTTCCCTATAAAAAACACACACACACACATCACGCAGTCAGTAAACATTGAAACCACGAAAAACGGGTGACGCACTGCACAACACAATCTTCTGCGTGATGTAACAACAACTGGTAGCGGGATATCAAAACAAGGTGTAAAAACAGTTTCAGCATAGTCAGCATGAAAAAAGAACGGAGCTTTATACCATCTCGCCGGCACGACGCATAAACGTAAAACTGCACACCAGAACAAAATGTTGCTATCAACTACCACTACGTCAGGTATACACTCGCGCGCGCAGTAGCATCAGGTCCGGTAGTTTATAGGCGAGAGGAGGTCCTCAAACGCTCGCCTGGACATTTTTTAATGCGACACCGTCGCGCTTTTTTCCCCTCTCTCTCTCCTTCTCATTTTTCCTCTGATCTTGCTTTCTCAGCTTTTTTTTTCATTACGTAAGTAGGGAAAACGTGCGAAAAATCACGAGAAGCCAGTAGCACGCGATGTTTTCGCGCCAGCAACACGTATATCGTGTCTAGGGCGTCAGCGTTATCGGAGGATCGGCCAAGTAATAGAGCTGTTTAATGAAGCGAATAGAAACTCTCCCGAGGAAAATAGGATTTCGTTCTCCGGATCCCTATATACCGATGCAATTGCATTCGCC
>UCQR01037866.1:20584-31091 GCA_900474235.1 Cecidostiba semifascia
GATAAAGATAGAGAGAGAGCGACGTCGGATATACCATAGTGCTATGGACGGCCGCCGGAATCTAATTTGCATTTCTTTTCGAAGGTGCGTGAAGAGCTTTTTAAAAGCTCAGCGAGCTTCGGTTATCTACATCCGGCTGGAATTGTCTCGCGCGATTCACCATCAACGAGGCTAATAAGAGCCGCGCTACGGAGTTCCCTATATAGTTTTCGAGTAGTTCGAGTACACGTATGATCAGACGCAGGAGGCTCTTAACCGAGACGCATCTATATAATATGTGCGAGTACACGCACGCTGATGCGTCGGCGTGTATTGGATCGGGTTCGGGAATAATAGAAGCTTGGAGTGGAAAGCTTAGGTATATACATACACGTTGCAGAAAGCTCGCAGCCGATCGATAGTCCTCTCTTTCTACTTTCTTTTCTCCCGCGCTTTTATTTCGCGTCGTGGGAGGAGGAGGTGGAGGAGAAAGAAGTATAGCAGTAGCAGCAGCAGCCAGTGTCAGGCTAGCCGGCGATAAAAAAGAAGAGCTAAGGTATAAGCTTTCTAACAAGTGCGTTGCTTTCTTCCGGCTTTCCGCCTTCCTTCCTGCCCCTTTTCCGATCTGTTAGCTATATATACAGCGCGAATGATAATGAATCATCGCGGAGGAGTGAAAAATACGAGAATGTAGCTGATACACCGTGGGCGCTGCTCTCCGGGGAAAATGACAATATAAATCCTAATGGGCTTCTCGTTGTGACTGTGGGTGTGTGTAAAAGTGTGCGTCGAACGCTTAGTTTGCCGCCAACGCAAATAATAATGCTTCATCGCCGTTTTTTTTTCTCCATGAACAAGAGCCTGGAGAGAAGAGCCGCCTTTGTTTGCGTAAATCTCATGCATTCGCTTAATTTATTCGGTTTCTTTGTGCATCGGCTTCTCGAGGAGCTTTCTTTTCACATGAAGCTTCTTTTGAGAAAATGTGCTTGACTCTCGAGTGGAACCTCCGTTTGGTTATTCGACCTTGGTTGGGGGGCGTAAACAGATATAATCTATACGTATGTATCCTTGATTCACGAATGCGAATTCTTTTGATGCTGCAGCAGCGAATTCAACCTGTTGCGCTTTTCAAGCTTAGTGCATTTTTATAGCTCTGCTCTGTGTATCTATATACACAGGCGTAAACACGTCATGAATCCATTAATAGGCGGCGTTGAGCATCCTCGTGGTTTCATGTGTTTACATTGCGCTTATGCTGGATTATCGCTTGTGGTTCGAATTTCAGTATAATGAATCAAGTGAAATGAACGATGTCATATACTATCGGATAGAATTTCGATCAAAAGCGATATAACGTCAAAGTTATACGTATAGCCGTCCGTCAGCCAATGTATTATTTTATGAGCCTGTGATTTGTCCAAAAATTAATAGAATACATTGTAACGGCTTTCATGTAAAGAGATTGATGAAGAATAAATTAGATCAGACTCGGTTACACTTATAGCATGAGCGGCCCAAGTAGTAGCCTTAATGAGGCAGTTTGGCACAGGTATACCACACCGCTATGTATTATATGAGTATACACTCTGCGCGCAGATAGAGATAGAGGGAAGCAAGAAAGATCCTATGCGCCATCTATCGTCGCTAGCCAGAGACTGGAAAGTTGAAAAGTTGAAGCGGTGGGGGGAAGGCCAGTCCAAAACTGTTTTGTTTTATATAGGGTCTGTCCAGCGTATTCCATTGTTTACAATCGTAAAAGTAAAAATGGATTAAGCGACAGTGTATTAGTGTATACCGTGTATCTGTGTACTGATGCACTCATGCGACAGTGTAGTAGTACATACAAATGCATGGTACACTGCGTTGTCACATCTATTTACTTATCACGAAAGCGAACAATGGAACGCCCTGGAATGGGTGAACCGCCGTCGGAGCTCAGCGCTTGGCGCTTGGGTCACCGTGAGGACAGATCCTTATAGTATATGGATCGGCATTAATACGACTTATTCCGCGTACAAGCACACCGTTACGGTGGCGGAGTCTTTTTTCTTAATTTAACTACCTCTAATAAGAATAAAGACTGCGTATGTCAGTGCTTTGACGAACGTTAGAAGGAAGAAAAATGGAAAAATATAATGATATTCTATATATAGCCTTTTATTATAAAATGAAGTAGATATATTATATCTTACTGTGAAAATATCTTTTCATTTTACAGAAGTATATATACGGAAATCCTTATTAAATTAAAAGGTATAGAAATTGATGTTAACTATATGTAGATCCTCTATACAGGTTTAAATTTTATTTTAAATTTTGTTCCGCTTCAAAAAGTTTTCGCTTTATTCTCAACGTAATCGTACTTTTGACTCTTTGAAATACGGCGTTCGTATATGAAATTTAATAAATCTACGTAAAAATATTAAAACGATTCTATGCTAAATTAATTATAAGTAAATTATCCAATAGTATGTCTGGACTCGATTAATCTTGATTTTTATCACATGGCCTTCGAAATCGAGGGGTTGTCAACGGTATAACATTAGGTATGTTTTAACCTTTTTCGATCAAGAGTATAGATAACTCTGAGAGATAAGTTAACGTCAGGCATTGATGTATAAAGAATGATGATGGTATAAATCTTTATCTAATACAAATCTAACAAAAGGAAAAGACTTTAATTATTTTATCAAATTTCTTGTAAAATTAAATAAATCTCTAATTTTCTTGTCAAACTTTGATAGTTTGCTTTTTAGCATAAATGATGCGAAGTTACATGTTATCGACGGAATCTCATAATGCATTCAAAACGATTTACATAATGTTGTTGTAATATAACTAGATTCGTCAAAAACTGACAACTTGATTGAAAATTGAATATTAAATTTTTTTCTTCTTATGTAGAGAAGTTTGGACATTTATTTCATTTTGAAAAAAGTATTAAAGTAAACAAGTTCAAACAAAACGTACATAGCTGACATATACAACTTTCCTCGCAACCTTAGCTGAAGTCAACAGTTAGAAGTTCTTAACAGTACCTATAAATTTTCCATGCATTCTACTTTTATCCCCCTTGGTCCGCAGTCACAATGATAAGTAAAATTAAATAAAAAAATAATGGAATGTGTAATAAAATAATAAAAATAAATCATTTTTATGATACGATGAATATACATAGGATGCATTTACTTTGAAAATTTTATCTCGAGTGCTTTCAACAAAGTAACGACATAAATTGATTCTCTTTCATATCTATTAATGGGGATTTTTAACAAGAAACTCGTTGGAGCAGCGACCCACGACAGATATTGGGGAAAAAAGTGTGTAATTCTGAGCAGCAGAAGCAAATCATTTTGCTGACGTTTAATATCGGGAGAAGAATCAAGTGCTTTTACACAAGAGAAAACAAATTAATTTGTCTTTATAAAGGGACAGTCTCTTCGTTTCGCTCGATTCCTTATTATTTTTCTCTCACGATATGAAAAGAGATGATATAAGGTCCCTGCAATTATTTTTACCCGGCAATATTTTTCGCTCGAGAGCTGAGAAATAGTCTTCTACAATGGAGACAAAGTCATTAAATCGGTGTTACAGTATCTGTTGACACTCGGCTCTCTTCAGCCTTCTTCTCCTTTTTTCTCTCTCTCTCTCTCTCTCTCTCTCTCTCTCTCTCTCTTTCGCTCAAAAAGGTGTTTTGTTCGGGGGATCGCTGCACGACTTTAATTACCTGGCTTACGTCTTCTAGTGGCGCGTTATCTCATAAACCTACGGTAAATATAGAGAAGACGAGCGCGTTATACGCTCGGTAGGTATAGATTCTTCCTGTCGTCGTCGGCGCGGTATAAGGGAAGAGCGATTCGCGGTGTCTTGTTGCATTTATTTGAAAAGGAGCTTGAAGTGGCAAGTGTTTCGCTCCTTTGCTCAAAGTTAATCCCTGTTTATGCGAGTCCTTTGAACAGCGGCTTCGCGCATTTCTCTCCGTATAGAGAAAGCAACCACCAGTACAAACCAGCAGATCTCTCTCTCTCTCTCTCTCTCTCTCTTTCCTTTCGTTCTATCTACAGGATGTGCAGTGAATTTAATAAGAGCTTCTCGTCGCGTAATGTTACTGATTAAGTATCGGCGCAGCGATCAACGTTTGAAGCGAATCATGTATTATTTCACAATATTATACGACAAGACTTGAATTAGAATGAATTTTTTCACAATAATGTATGTTGAGTGTAAAAAAAATTGTCTTTATTGTTAAGATTACCATACTTTCTGTGCAGAGTACAAAGTAAACATAAAATAATATAAAATATTATCACGCATGTAATATTTCACTAGTATATCATAGAAAAATACACTGGAACCAATAAGTTTTACGATCGATACAATAAATCTTGCGCGGAATAAGTAAAGCGCAAGGAGGGAATAAAGCACAGTATGCAACTAAAAAAGACCATAAAATATAGAAAAAAAACCTTGTACCTAATTCTCGTATTATGTTTACTTAGTGTCAGAATTGATAATAGTATTTTCGATTTTAACTGATGTTTTGAGTACTTATTTCGAAAGCAATTATTTATCAAATTATATGAAATTAATATCATACCGTTGTACACGAAATTATCTTTACGGTCAATGAGCATTTAATTATACTAACAAAAGTTATACAATAAATTTCTTTTGCACGTACATACATGCAATTTATGCAACAATATTCCGTATTATTTATCATACCGTTTCAGACCTAACATCAGTACATTTTCGGATTTGAATTGAGATGCTTTTATAGCTCTGACTGTTTAGTAACTATAGTCACGCACGGAGACAATGCGGGCATAAAACGTAAACGCACGACGCACTTTCCCTCCAGTTCTACACTTGACTTAGAAATAGATATGTAAAAACTTGAACCACCTCCGGTTTCCACGAAAATACCACAAAGGACGTCATAAAATCGACATAAAAATTTTATGTTTATTCTGAAACTTTATTCAATTTTCAAACAATTTTAGATTTTCTGCGATTTTTATATACGCATTTAATTTATATTAAATAGAGTTTAAGACGTTACAAGTATATGTTAGATATCAATTTATATAGCAAAGAATCTTTCATGAAATACTGCACAGCTCAATATTGCTATATAAACAATTTATATAGGAAAGAATGTCTCGTGGAATACCGTACAGAATAGCTGCATTTCCTTCAAATGAATGCTTGATTGTCTTGTGCATTCTTCGAACCATTCTATGATTCCTTTAAAAAATTGCTGATTCTATTTAACACTTTGCTACCTTAAACAGTTTATTGTCTTATAATTTCGTTAATAAATAATAAACAAAGTTTTAGAAAATTTATTTTAAGGAAATTATAATCTTTCGAATTTTATTGATATTATATTTCCACTGAATTTTATACTTATACAAATTTTTCTAAAACTTTTGTTCTATTAGAATTGAGAAGAGATTTCAATTCATTTTTGATATTTAACAGAGATAACGATTTATATTAAGCCACAAGAAAATGACAAGTACAAAAGAAAGTAAAATAGTTGCGAGTAGCCAAACATGTCAATTCGTAAGCATTCACGTGAAATAAGAAAAGGTATAGATAAGAGGTAGACAGCCAACTAAGCAACAAAAAAGGGGGATTTTCTTTGAAAGATTGTAAAGGGATAAAACGTGGATCTGCTATGGGAATCCGACACGCAGAAAATTATGGCCGAGTCCCGATTTCGATGTCTCAGCGAGTTTCATATGAAGAAGGTCCTTGTATATGTATCCGCTGGGATATAAAGGGTGTGTTCTATTAGGGACTTTCGGACTAGGTAAGACAGTTATTTTGCGAAGAAATACAATCCACACGAAAATCGCCAAAGCTAAAGAAAATTATTTGAAGATATTAGCCCAGATTCGACACTATATATATTATATGAATATATTGTATCCTTTTTATTGATAAAAAATTAATGGATCAAACGAAAAATTGCTGGATTTAAATAGATATTGTAATGGTACAACTGATAATATAGTTGTCTCGATGCATCTTATATCTATATGATTTAGATTTATAAGTATAAAATAATTAAATATTGAAAATTGCAAGCTTTTAAAAAATGAAAATGGTGCATCACTGTTTTTGTAAGCAATTTACTTTATAAAATTTTTTTTTAAATTTCAGTTTGTTTCGGAAAAATAAAACTGTTTGTTTATGTTCTAGGAAACAGAAAGTTTATTTTAGTTTATTTTTCTAACATAAGCTTTTGAAGTAAAAATACTCTTCATATTTTGCACTGAACTTTATTTACAAATCCTTTGGAAATAAAAACTTGAGCTTGCATCATCAACGCAATATAATCAAAGTAAAAATCGAATTATTATTTTTACTTATATGCCAAAATTATTTGATTTCATTCAGTTTTTTGTACCAATCTGACATTGAAAAGTATTGTAGTTGCATTATATGATGGCATTCATAGCAATATAGCGTTAAAAAAATATTGACACAATTCGTCCATACATTTTGTCCAGAGAAAAAAAATAAATTGAAAAACATTTTCGGTGGAACAAATTTAGCGAGAATGGTAGAAAAACAAATAAACATTGCTCGACTGTAAATAGAACCGTCGAGAATCCCTTCAAAATTTCAGTTTTCTCGAAATTGTGAAATACAATATATTCTATCCGAGTTTTTATATTTTTCCTGAATTGCGTCTATCAACTGTCTTGTCGAAATCGCACCACAGGCATTGAGGTAAGGTATCATACACTGGTACGTATTTTGCTTCTGAAATACCAGAATTTCAAAAATCAAGTTGTAAACGTAATCCAAGCTCCGCCAAATTGTTCCACGTAAATAAAGAAATATTTTCCAGTAATAGAGTATATATCTTGCCCAACTCACAAGATAATAACATTCAGTATCCGGGCACTTTCCCTTAAACTAAAGCAAAAAGCGCCTTTCTATCAATAAACCTGCTACATTACCGAAGCATCAAAAAGAGCAGAATAACGATTCATGTGAACGACCTTGGCCGTTCGCCAAACTCCGTGAAGATGGAAAATCAATCAATAAATTGCATACCTTTAAATCAAAAAAAAAAACGTTCTCATAAGAAATTAAATCTCAAAGCAAAGAGAAATTTCACTCGTATAAAAATTGCTCGTGCTACATAAACTCGAGGCTTTTAAGTTTTCTCACTGTAACTACATCAACTAGCGATATTCCATCATCTCGGACCGCTCGAGAATTTCCCTCGCAATCTCTGATAAAGACACTCCACGCTTTATGTACGCGCACATGCGCGCTGAGAAAGCAGAGCCGAAGATTAATTCGTTTGCTCGTTATTCACGAGTCATACACACAAAGCCGTAAGTATATAATATTATTCCGTAATTATATATTCCTTTCGAAACGCAGCCAGTATAAGAAAACCCCCGGATTCTCTTTCCGAGTAAATCGCAGCGACTGTTGACGTTGGCACTTGATTTAATGTCGCGTTTAAACCTATCACGAAGAAGTTAATGGATATTAAGTCTCGCCGTTCGCCGTGTAGATTGAAGGTTGAATATTACGGAAATGGAAAAAACGCGACGCGGATGAAGCTGGCGGGGGCAAGCACACCATCAGCGCTATATATACGTGAGTTCTGGCCGCTTTTTACACACCGCTAATACTCTGATGGATTTCATATATATTTTTTATCAATACAATTTGCTGCTCCTGAAAGGGCAGAGCTTTTTTCTACTCTGTTATAATTTCGATTATCCATAAAAGAATATACGCGACGAGTTTCAAGCGAAACGTTTCACCGTTAATCAAGTCCGCATCGAATGAAGTATGTGCAGCCTCCGCAGTTGAGATTTTACATTGATACAAGCGTAGTTAATATGCAAGCTCTCATGAACTTCCGTACATTGCTGCGAGAGATAAGCGCAAAGGGTCGTCGGCAGGGGCTATTTATCAAGCTCGCGCGCGGGACAGATAGCGGTCAGCTACTGGCAGATAAAATTGTAGCTTTTATCAACTTTTATTCCGACGAGTGAAAAGAAAATGAGACGAATGTGCCCTGTGGGGCTGAGTTGAATAATCAATCCAAGTTTGGAATGACGGCATTAAGGAGCAAGTTTCCAGAACACGGTAGAAGAAGGAGAGGAAGTCTTCTTGCATCAGCGTTGGCTCGTCTTTTAGGATGTTATTGCACGTGTTAAGCAGACCAGGTCCTCGTAAAGTGGGCAGAGAGTTTCATCCACTTGGGCTGATGCTCTGGGGAGGATCTGCTTGGATACTAAATCCCGTTTCTTCGGTCCGGCAGAGGAACACTGACAAATCCACTTTCATGAGGAATAAAAGAAGAGAGAGAAAAAAAGGAAGAAGAGATGCCTTCGTTTTTGCCTCGGCCAATTTATGTCGTCACTCTGTTCGTTTTATTTTACCGGCGCGCACTGCTTGCACCCCTTTTTGGGGAGCTTTTCTTAAATACTATAGCTATTACGGTGTAATCCAGCAATCTTCTTCGTTTGATTGCATTCGCTATACTTAAAAGCTCTGATGGCCTCTGTTTTTCCTTATTATAAGAGCCGTTGTTTTGTATATAAATTTTATCGTTATGTGGGAGAGAAAATTAGCGAGAGCTTATATTGCGAAGCTTTGATTATTATTGTGCGATATGCGCGCGCGTTATGGCTGATCGAAAAACCATCGTCGTTATATAGGTATATGTATATGATGATGACGTTGGTTTAACGGGTGTTGTTAAAATTTGCACTTTTGTGCGTGTATTTATTCCGTACGGAAATTTAACGAACCTCTGCTTCGACGAACAGAAAAGAGTTATGGCAAATGAATTATAGAGAAAACGAGTTTATCGATTTCATTCGAGTGTATATAGGTATACGTCCTTAATCAAAGTTTTGTTCGAAACTAGATTTTCGATCAATCTACCATCCTCCTCTCTGAAAAAAGTGATGGACTTTGTTTTGAAGCATTTAATACATGAACGTGATTGGTCTTCAGAGGCAAATGGTGATTTTTTAATTTATATACTTTGATTTTTATTATTGTCTTTAAAATTTTAGAGATAGATTAGATTAGTAGATTGGGTTATTGGGTTATTTTATGCAGATACAAATTTCGTAACTTTGAGCTTTTTAATTTGCAGTTCACATATCATTAGATTGATCTTTTCTCAATCTAAACTAAATGAGAAAGATATATCTTAAATTCATCAGGTTATTCTTCTTTACTTTAGCAAAAGCTTTTTATTATAATATGCTAATTAGGAAAGTCGATCGATGATGGAAGGTAACATTCGCAGTGCTTTTCTTTGACTAGCAAAGACTGAACTAAAGTTGGACTCTTACAACTCTATCGTGAAAATAGAGTAGGGAAATTTGCAAGCAAACTCCATTTTCAAGTTGAAACTTGAAAGTTTTTACGGCATCGGTAATAGTATGAACAATTGAACGCGTTATAGGGGCGAACGCGAAAGTCTTGATTTGAGAGGGCAAACATATATTAAATATGTTCATGCTCGAATACGCTTTTATCCGGGTTTTGTAATGTATCTGCGCTTGATTAATGGCAGTGCAAGTTATCCATCCGAATTTTTCAATTATAACGTATCATTTTTTTTTTTCACGCTTTATATGCTTTACATTTTTCATAAAGTGAAAACTTTAGCCCTTCAATTCGCACAATACACGGCGTTTTTCATGTCACAAAGTTTTCAGCTCTTTTTACAACGCAAAAAGTGTAAAAATATTAATCAAAAATAACAACACAGACGGCACTTGCGATGAAATGCAAGGATATAATGCGGGCTAGGAAAAATAATTTGCTCGGAGGAGAAAATTGTATATATACCTGTAAAAAAGTACACACGACGAAATAAGGCGTGAAAAACTACAACGTGTATAAATTACGCGCAGCAAAATACTGTCCTATCGCGCGTATTCTCTAAGTCTACAATATGCGTGTTTATACACTATGTTCTTTGTCCGACTCAATTTCGAATTGTAAATATAAATCTTAAAAACATATACAGAGAGCGAGCTTTTGCTCGAAGAATGAAACGTCGAAAAGTGTATCTATATATACCTACATATATATAAGGGCAACGAAAAATGGAGGCTGTGGGAGAATGAAAGCTGGAATAAGAGAAAAGCCAGGAGCCGTGCGTGCATTCGGTATTTGATTTTCATCAACGTGCGGCAAATATTTTTTTTTTACTTATATAGAAGCTAGTCACGCGAATTTCTCTCGTCATAAATTTAGCCAGCCTGCAGCTTTGCCTCCAACAATGGCAAATCTAATCGAGCTTGCACATAAATAAAAAGCTCCGCTTTGATAAGAGTATATATAGAATATACATACTAAAGCCCGCGCGCGTCACGCATTGTGTATATTTATTTTTATTACGTGAGAAAAAGAGAAAAGATTAAGTCGAAAATCCAGGTGAAACTGATGCGTATATTTGTGTTATAAGAATCGGAATAAAGGCAAAGCGTACAGATATCGAAATTTCTTTGTAGAAGCT
>UCQR01037867.1:9287-24749 GCA_900474235.1 Cecidostiba semifascia
CGACAAGGCCATCTCGCAAGTGGAGCACACCACTCTCTCTCTCTCTAAAAAAATCTCTACTCTCATTCCTCGCGCTCCAATAGCCGACTCTTACCTACCTGAAAATCGCTCGTCGAGATAAAAGTCAGGAAATCGTCTCGAGTTCCGGAGCCGAGGCGCCGGAAGCACGAGGATTGCCCGATAGCTGCACAGCTCAGCGGGAGGCTAACGAGCCTCGTTTTGGGCCCACCGAGTATACCTATAGGGCCCCAGGTAAACACAAGGAGGAGTATAGGGGCCTTATACTCTCGTAAATTTCGGCTTACCCGCAATGTTTTGATCCGAAGCGCGCGTGCGGTCGGGCCCGTAAGACGGCTGATCGCGACTCCAGCGCCATCTGAGAAAGTTTCCGATATTTTTTTTGCCGCAAAAGTGCGTGTTCCCTAAATTAACCGCGCGTCTGCAGCTTAAGAGCTCTTTTAAAAACCATTCGACAGATGTTAACCTTCCGTCGAGTTTGCGTTATAAAGTCCGTAGGGAGGAATTCGGACGATACGAGGGAGAAGGAAAAAAAAAATTTTTTGGGCCTTATCTGTGAGGCCCAGCGGACGGTGGCGCCAGCTCTTTATATGCATGAAGCGACGACGTCAGCTCGTTAAGACCACGCTGCTCTATTTATATTCCGGGAAAAGTGATCCGCCGGACGATCGTAGATGAGTCGGATTTTAGGGGTATTAGGCCCAAAGCGTTTATCGCGCGACAGAAGTGGAGTAGCTGATAGACCAATTTGATACCAGAGAAGGAGGCGTACATATATACTTTCGGATTTTTCGGATGCCTGAGCCTTGTAGTGCAACCTCGCTCGGGGGCCCGTTATCAAGATTTTTCTCCGCTTCTCCTTTTTGGGCCTTGTTTTTCCATAAACTTATATACATATATACATATATATACGCGCAGACGCAGGTTTACGAGTGGGCAACTCTTTTTCTTTTGTCGCGCCTCGATAAATCTCGGGGTTATATGGACGTTTATACGGCTGTGTATACACTGCAGCGATAAGGCCCAGACTCACTTTTATGTGCGTCGTCTACGATGGGACATAATTATATACGCAAAGGTTCTCCGATAGGACCGACGGAATTCTGTAAAGATGTCATATACTTTATACCACACATTTGAGCCTTGTGTGTGTTTGTGTACATTATACCGATCGATTCGGGAGAGGTCGGAATTTTTAAAGACAAGGCCTCATCCTCACATGTATACACACTCATCATGCAAAAATGTCGTCTTCTGCAAGATAGCCGGGGAATTCGGGAGAGAAAAACGTCGCCTATAATCTTCACAAAGGACCATTAATCTTCAACCGCCGGTGTCGCATTATAACATCAGACCACATACATTTATATATTATACTCTTGACGATCATTCCGCTGACATGCTTCGATTTTCGAAAAATCATCAAGAATGGCTCACCTGATGCATCGCGCACAGAGTAATATAAAACTTTTCGCTCCTATATAACACATATATGTATATATAGGTATATAATACACATATACACAGACTCGGGCGAGCGCGCGAGTGCGGGAGCGAGAGACAGGCTCGGCTGCACTCGGGCCGTTATCTCGGCACCATCTAGCCCGGCTAAAAGCTTCTACCCATCAACCCCCTCCCCCTTTCTCTCATTCTCTCTCTCTTCGCTCTCTGGCATCACTTGGTCCTCTATACTGCAGCCGCTGCTATATACATATATACGTATATAGTATACTCCCTTCTTCTCTCCGACGATTTTTCGCCGCCGTCGTATTCTTTCGCCTATGCTATATACTCGGACTCTCTGATGGTAATTTATTCGGAGCTGATTCCGCGTTATCTAGGATAGCTATGCCGAGCTATCTCTCTTGGGCCTTTTTTGCGCCAAAGTTCCTGAGGTATATATTCGAAGCTTCAGGGTCAAATGCATGATTTGTGACTTTGGGCTCGTTATCTCGCGTTATATATACCGAAAATATAAATTATATAGTATATACGTATAGGACGACGACGCCATGTCGCGAATCTCGTCGGAGGCGGCCGGTATATATACGTGTATTATATAGCTCTATATGTATATATATATAGATACCACCCTCCGACGAGTCGCGCGCGCCGACATCGACGGATCGATAGCCGCCGCCTATCCTCCGCGCGCGCAGGTCCTCTTCTCACTATACAACTCCACGTTTTCCTTTCTCTCTGTGCTGCTGTACCTATATATGTACACAATATACACACATATAAATCGTGCATACTTTTTTTTAATGATATATATGACAAACTTGAAAATATTCGAACGCTTTTTTTCGCTTTTCAGTATTCAAAAGCTCTGCTGAACGTTTGTATATACATATACACCAAACTTGACATCGCAAATTTTTCTTTAAAAATCCGTGCATTTAATACATACTATATTTGTATAAATAACATGATAGAGCCATTGTAACTCCATACTGGCTCGTTTTACACTCGACAATAATAATATACAGGTGAAGAAGAAGAAGAGAAAAAAAAGAGACGGCATAGTCTGAGAGAGCCATACATAATAATAGTAGCCACTCTCGAGCGTCGGCGCGTTCACGTGTCACTCGAGAGAGTGAGTTTCAGCAGCAGCAGCAGCAGCCGCCGGCGAGTAGCTTTGATCTGCGCACTGACAGTCCTGTCGAGTCAGGACGACACCTGCGCACATTTTCTCTCGATATATCTCTGTATATAGCCGCGATAGTCTCTTTGTTTTTACAGATGATGCTGACTTGGGACGACCGACTGGTAGATTTTCTATCACCTGTTTGTTTGGTTGGAGGAATTTTTGGCGACGTGTCAGGTTTGCTCGATGCTGTACATTGTGACATATATCAATTGTTGAGACAAGGATTACTTTTCCTCAATAAATATAAGGAATATTCATCATATGCAAGTCTCCAAATTTAAAATAATATTAATTGCGATTATAATACTTATTGTCAATATATATCCTATAATAGCTGCAAAAGCAACGTTTCGATCGCGCGACAAGTCCCGATTGGCCGGTGTCTCGCAAGTAACCTTACGGGCATATACGAAGGCCAATAGAGCTACACACACTCGAGATGAAAGAGCAAAAGAAAAAAGCTTGCCGCGCCGCCATTGTCCCTTTCCTTCCAACCCACCGATCGTAAGTGGCCGCTGCTGTCCTTTCTATATATGTATACACCGCCTCTTTCTCTCTCCTCTCACTATATGTGTTCGTAATGATAGGGCCCGTCGTACCGATCGGCTACCGGATCTGCGGACTCATCTCGCGATGACTCGATTGTTGGCTAATCGCTCTTGACTTCTGCTCACCGCCGCTTTCTTATATATAAAGAGTAGCAAGAAGAAAGCCGACGATTCTCTCTTTTTTTTATTTTATCCTCTCTCTCTCTCTCTCTCCTCTTCAGAATTATTAGACGTGTGATCGGTAAAAAATCGACGTTGATTATCAGGCGAGCCTTTATTACACACATTATAGCTGGCGGTCTATAAAATTACAAGCGCGACCGGAAGCTCGAAATTTGTTTCCTCTCTCCATAATAATAAATATACGAGAGAAAGCTGCCGATGATAGACGAAAAAAAAAAAATCACGATTTTTTCCCCTACTATTATAGGCATATATACATACATAGTGAAAATCACCGCAAAATTACCGCGCGCTCGAGTGCCGCTACAGCGCAACGATTGTTTCTCCGCACAGCGCACCCACGACGCGACTATACAACGAAAGCTTTTAGCTCTCACTGCAGAGCAGCAGCGCTAAAAGTCCGCGTGAATTCGCTCTTTCGCGAGTGCGCGGCTGCATTATACATACGCACTTGAAAAAAAAAAGAGAGAGGAAAAAATGGTTGAGGCGTCGATCATTGTGCGGCGGCGGCGGTGGGGTGACACACGCGCGGATCGAATGAGTGATGGACGCCCGAGCGATTTGAGGCTTTTAGAGTGGGACGTACGATGGCTTTTTCTTTTGGTTTCGCGATGATATGCTTGAGACGGTTGTGTGATGAGGAGGACACTTTGTGCTGCGTATGTGTCTGTGTGTGATTGTGCGTTTTAACGGGTGAGAATAAAGTGGTGGGTTAATATAATGCTTTTTAAGAGTGTGTATATAATGGTTTGATAATGAGACGTTATAAATGACTTGTTATTTGTAATATTGATGCGAGGATTGAGCTTTAGATTCGCGTGTAGTACAAGCTGAAATATTGAAATCACTTTTAGCACAAAAGTGTAATGAATAACATGGCGCTGTTACGTGGAGTTACATGTACAATTGTATACACCCTCTTATCTTTCTTTGAAACAAGCATTTGACGGAGACTAAACTATCATCGCCGCCGTATCTAAAAAAAATATGCGCATCACAGAAAAAAAAATCTCAGTATAACTCGAAAAAAAAAACTGAAAAAAAAAAACAAAGCGTTCGCGCGACGGACGAGTGCAGAGCAAGTATGCACAAAGGGCGCATTATGCGCGCGCTCATACAAATATATCCACATATACGCGTTCAACTTTCGAAGTCAGGTTTTTCGGGAGGTCCTCTCTCTCTCTCTCTCTTTCTCTCTCGGACAATATTGACACTGAGCCTTTAGACGTTTGTTTTTTTTACAGGCCTTTGGCGGTGTATATATACATACACACGCACGGATTCGTCTCTTCTTTGACTTGTACCTGCACACACATACACACTCGCAACTGACCGGGTTTTTCGCCGGACCGAATCGTCGTAATGGGATTTGCGTGCCTTTTCGAGCAAACATGCGCGCTTGTTGGTCGAGGATTTTCGAAGAAACGTTCGTTTTTCTTTTTTGTTTCAAAATATTATATATTATATCCTCGCTATAGATGCTGCTCACCCGCAATGATAATAATAACAAGTTCATGGAGTGAAAAAATAAGGGAGACTTTTTGACTCCGATGAAAATTGACCGCGACTGTGTAAAACGGACTCATCATATCGCGTGCGTTGTACTCTATAATAGTCGACCCCCTGATGGACACACGCAACAACTGCGACTCATCCCCGGCCGCGTGCGCGCGGGTATACACACCTTTTTCATCATCCGCGACGCTCGTGCACGCGATCCTCGTATATAGCCCACCGGTAATTGGGTGGACCTATATATAGACATAGGTGCGTGTGTGTGTGGGTATAGATACAGTATCGTGGGACCATTTATTTAAATTACTCGGAGCATATCTGACGGGTAATATGACTGTGTATACCTCATCGTTGCGGAGTTTAGCAAAGAACAGGATCTTATGGAGAAATTTTCTCATACAAGTATACAACGAATAAAAGAAAAAAAAAATCAATTTCTCATTAGTCAAAGTCGCGCCCTCGCCTATATACAATAATACGTATACAACAGTGGTCGTCGAATGAAAGGCATATGCGGAAATCCAGCGATGGATCGTCGGAGCTTATCGTTTCCCGAATCTTTAATCAGATGACACGCGGATTGTCGTATACATATACAGGAGGGTCAATAAGTGAAACTACCCCTAGCGCACTATACTGCGGTCAACCTATACCGTTGAAACGTATATTGTTCCTTTGTTCACAAATATATCAGTAGACACCTTTATATATACACACACATACTAAACCAATTATTTTTCTTTAAATTTCCGGTACACCACATCATCTCCGTAACTTTCCTAATATCGACTCTGCACACAAAGCAGAATAAAAAGCCTCTCGTGTATAGCCAGAAAAAAAAACGCAAAGCAAACTGACCGTCGCACGCGCCAGAGATAAACAGATAGGCGCAGCCGAGAGAAAAATGCAGAGAGAGAGAGAGAGAGAGAGAGAGAGAAAAGTACGCAGGGGGCCGTATATACAGCGCCATATGGCCGCGAGGGGCCAGCTGTCCGTGTTACTATACACTCTGACGTCGTCGTGCAGCTCTCTCGTATAGTGTTGTACCTTGTACTTTACGAGCGCGCGCCTGCGTCTATCCACTTTTTTCTCTGTCGGCCTTTTCCTAGCCCGAGTTTAGAGTTTTCGAATTGACTGCTGGAGGGCTAATTTCGGAAACGAGAGGAGATGAGCCAAGTGTTGGGTGTAAAGTTAAGTGCGTTGTATATATGCGCTGGTTTCGATGACGGATCGAGTGCGAGTGCTTGGCTCTTATTTATATGACAAGTTTTTTTTTTTTACTATAACACAATATAGAGCAACAAACAAGGTATATGGTCGATGACTTTTTCAATACGCGGCACACCTCGACTGACGATCCAATCGCACGAGTAAACATCAAAGTCACTAAAGCACCGTCACCTTCGACAAAAAAAAAAAAAAAAATTCACACGAAAGTAGACTAAACGTCCATTTAACCCATCTATTTGGACACGCGTCGAATAATCTCGCCGCATATATATATATATATATATATATATATAGTGTGAGAACCAAAGCATCGGGAGCATCAGCAGTACATATACACACACACATATCTCTGTTTACATTCTCATAACAGGTGTAAACACGGGCAGAGCTCGATTATTCACTTATCGCTGCTTTTACCTTTCCCACATTTATATACCTATACATGCGCTACCGCGAAGCTTTTAAAGGCGCGCGCGCGCGAGATTCTCGGCTGTTTGCCGGAAGATTACAGAGAGTCGTCCTGTCAAAATATCGGCACACGCGTGCGATAAAAAAAAAAAGAAAGATCCGCCGACACGCGTATAGTGCGCATCTAAGGTGATATTTTTTTCGCTCTCCTTTTTCCCCTGAATAAAAAATAAAAATAAAAAGAGAGAGAAAAGAAAAAGAACGAATAAAAGAACATCGACGCAGTTGTGCGCACATCACAATCGCCTCCTCAGAATTCAATTGGCAGTGTATATATATAACGGAGCATAATAGAGCGCGCTCATCAGATATACGCGCAATAAAAAGGCGTCGATGCTGCCGATAAGGCACTGCTGTTACACACATTGCTCTCGCGGGGGACTGTGTAACGAATCCGCGCCACGATCTTTCTGATGTGTACTATTGTCACGATCGACTATATGGGGAAGACCGACTAATTTTTTGACGCCGGTATAATTTGCCGGAGGCATGAGCTTATCTCGGACACGTGTATATCATTATACGTGCATTATCATCTCAAGTCGTTCTTTCTTTTCCGATGGGTTCGATGCGTCGAATTCCAATATTATTGTTATACAAAGTTTCTTATTGAAGAAATGAAAAATTGTAAAAACGGCATTGTGTATATAAGTTTGATCACGGCGTCATCGTCCCCCAAAATCGTATATACCCGAAATCATCGACAGCTCCCACGCAAGGCTGGAAAGTATACATACATGGGGAAGACTCTTATCGCACGCGGTCGTCTGACTTTGGCGCATTGTTCAAAGGCTCGGTCATCGGGACATAAATATTTTCCGGAACAATGGACGAGAGAGAGAGAGAGACAGAAGACCGGAAGCACGACGAGCGAGCGCACGCTATATATCCGAAGGCTTCCGGGCACGCGCCGACGCCGCAATTAATTCATTATGGGACTGGCTTATGGTTGGGTTCAGTTGTGATGTATAGCGCGATATTTTGCTGTGTTTAAACGTTTTTGGGATATATACGTCGAAGTTTGCAGTTTAAGTTTTATTATGATGAAGATTCAAGAATCTTTGAAAAGAAAAACGAAATTCTATATAGAATTGACGAAACGTCTATATCAGACCCTAATATTACACGACTGGCAAAGGGCTGCACATCAAGCACAATAGCCGACCAATTTTCTCTCTCCGTGCGAACGAAGAAGAAAACTGAAAACTAAAGCCTTCTATACACACCCATCGCTTATTTCAGATGAAGACCCTCCACAAGTACTATATAACTTTCCATCCGCCGACTTCCACAGACCATAGCGAACTCTACTATACGGTCCTCGTCCGGCCGCAAAGTGATCGAGCCTCGAACGTCTACTTCCTCTGTGCATCACAGAGCATCAGCATCAGCGAAATCCCTACAATCGTACGAGGGGGTCGAACTCTTCTGTGACTTTCGCATCAGAAAAGTCGACGCGTGCGCCATCACGTGCGCCACGTGGCTTCCAATCAGTCGATATATTGTCGCCGTCGCCGCTGCTGTGAGTAAAATAAAAACCTTTCGTCGTCTCTTGGGGTACTTACAGCGTCATGGGATTTGACTCGCAGGTGATTGGCTCGAGGACTTGATTCGGTCGGTTAATAATTGGATTATATAGAGTTTGACTTTTCGTGGAGATCAATTGAAAAAAAAAATCATCTGATATACACGTCGAATAGTATATCTCGCGTAAATCACATGATAAAATGTTTATTGTCACGAGCGTATTGTTGCTTTTTTTCAGCAGAGTTTAATGGACGGCTTTTCGCTGCTAAGTGAATTTACATCCGCGTTGTATATGCCATTACGAAAGTTATGTGTGTTATATAACGCGATATGTGTTGTGTAATAAAGATTTTCCGCGCGAGATTTCGATTTACACTGTAAACTGACACGAGCGAGCGGCTCGCGTGACATTTATTGTTGACTAAAAATCTATATACATGTATATATACTACACTTTGAAACGCATCGGTTTCATCGAGAAAATAAATAATGTGCGAAATTCAATTCGACGATCCCAGATGATAGAAGTAAAAATTTCTCAAAAACATTATACGTCAGAAGGGGATAGGTACAGTGAAATAGGTATCGCTGACAAATGACGCCGTACGGCACGCGTCCGTTCGGCCCGACGCCTAATTGACGGCCGGCGTGACGTCACGTGCCGCCGTTGTATTTATTTTCATTGCGCCCTCGATGCATCACACAGCCTTTATATACGCGCGCGCGTCATGTACGCAGCGCGACTGATGCGCGTCTTTTTTTTTTTAAAAGTTTCTTGGTTTGTTTGGCTTTGTTGTCGTCAAGCTCCGACGCGCGCGGCTTTTAAAGCGTAAAGCGATTCGCGCGTTGTTCGAGCTTGTATGTATATATAGTCACGTGGCATATGCTGTTTTAGCGAATTCTATTTCTGATGATGTTCGGATAATGTAATTTTTTAAGAACTAAATTTGTGCCCGGACAATTTGGGTTCGTTGGTTATAATGTTCTATCATTCGCTTCTAGCTGCGTGTGCGGTTCGTCGTACGATAATAGCTCATTGATCGAAAACTACTAAGGTATAATTAAGATTCAATTCTATACAGCAATGACTATATGATATTCACATAATGTAATGAAAACATATTTTTCATGATACCACGTAAAAAATGTAGGAAATCCAACCGAAATCATAGTAAAATACACCCACTCTCGCGAAAAACTTCATCGTCATCGTTATCTCTCCTTGCTGCTTGCACTTAATACAGCAGCAACGAAACATTCCCACGAGCATTTCGCGGCGACGGGCGTGTCGTCATTAATTTCTATCTATATAAAAAAAAAGGAGAGCCGAGAGTTGTGCGCTATGATAGCGGCCAGAGAAAAGAATATAGCTAATGCAGAAGGGCCAGCTTCCTCCATTTGTCTCGGGATCCATTCATCTCTCGAGTGGTGTGTACACTGTATGAGAAAAAACCACATCGGGGTACCCCAGCGTATATCTTCCGGTGCTGCTATTCCATCTCCGTTTGAATAATTAGCGGAGCCTACTACTGTCGACGCCCGGAACTCGGCTATCAATATGTTTTCTCGTTACGGTAGTGCTGGTCGCTTTATTGTATACTACATGACTGAAAAATAAGGGATCGCAAACTTAAAGTTTGCATCTATACACTTCCACAACCACCATCATATCCCTTATTCCCTCTGCCATGATTGCGTACTAAAAGCGATGACAAAACATGAAAATAAATAACAATAAGCCGAAAAAACAGGAAACCGCTATCTAACCTCCGCACCCCAGCTTTGGTCACGTGCCGAAACCACAGGCGCAAACAAACATAAGCCGAGGAAAAAAAAAGGACGTCGGGGATGAAAGAAGAAGAATAAGAAGCAGTAACGCCGGAAGAAGAGCCGAACGCGCGCAGGAACTATTAGCAAATGAGAGGGAAAAATTCGTGAACCGCCCCCTTCTATGTAATGTATAAGCATACGCGTGTGCGCGTCTGTCGAGATTAATGGTGATGCGCGTCTTCGGAGCCATCTCTTTTATACAGAGCAGAGATGATGTATCACAATAAAGTGTCGTGTGATGGATACTATTTTTGGTTCATACGATACTACCTTCGAAGAATTAAACTGCAGACCGTATTATTATATTGTAGACACGAAGGAAAATTTCATAACATCCAAGTCTCTTTTCTCCCGCAGTAATTTCGGTATCTCGATATCCAAGAAGGGACGACGACGTTACACACTGTGGGAAAGTTTCGCGGGGGAGTATACGTAACCCCAACATGCTATATACATGCACAGCTATATAGGAGCGTATACCTCGGGAGTAATAACGCGACATTACCGCGCGGCGACCCACATAATGCAGATCATGTTCCGTGTATATATGTACACCGTTGGCGTCACGGGAAAATTGCTCCCCGTAATTCACTCCCGATGAGCCTGCACTTTTGCCTTGAGTTTTATTTTTTTGATAAAAGCCTCCGGCACTAAAAGTTTTTTGGCTCTCTCTCTCTCTTTCTTTCAGGAAGAAGCTGTTCAACTACTGCTGGTGCTGCTGTTGTGGATGCGTTCCAACTTTGAGCTTTTCTTCGTTTATATACAAGTCTTGTTTAGGGTTATGCGCGGCTGGCTTAAAAATTAAAATTCCATCGGCTAAACTATAGATACGCTAAGACTCCTCTCGCGTGTATACTCGTGGTAACTTAACCCTTTATCTCTTGGCTGCATTAGACGCTGTAGGTTATACATGATCATACTTTGTAAAGCTGGACTTTATATACGGGGACTACTCGCATCTTATATTAGCGCGAAAATGATTTTGAAAATAAAGGTATATATAAGGCGATATCTGCCATACATAGTGAACACAGGTCACAGACATCCAGATCTCCCCCCGTGGCGAATCATCATACAATCTTCCGTCCGATAAACAGGCTAATCTCGCGGGAGTGCAATGTGGTATAGTAGTATATATATATTAAGCAGCAGCGACGCATCATCTGGTGGGGCCTGTCTGTGTGCGCTTCTCCATTATAGAAACGGCATACGGCAGCCGTTGATTCATCCGTAACAGCAGTAGTAGTAGTATATAGTTGCTGCTCGCGTTCAGGAGTATTTCTTTTTGAACGTCGGCCTCGATGCGTATGCAGCAGCTCTATATACGTATATAGTACGACCACTCTGGCGTTTATATAGATATAAATAGAAAGCCGGAGAGTCGTTAAAATGTTGTCGAGGTGTATATGTATACATCGGCCGTTTTGCTTTGATGTTTGCGCGATGGAATTTCGCTGGATGAATAATTTTAGATGATGTGCGTATGTAGTCTTTGTATCGAATTGTTAGTCGTTCTTTGTTCTCCATGACACTGTGTGTACCTATATATATACGAGACGAGGACTATTCTAAATACCATTAGCAAGATTGATCATCGTCAATATCGACAAAAAACAAAAAAAAAAGTCTCGCGTAATTGATTACCCAAATGTTTCAGCGAGCTAGCGCAACATCTCATTCGATCGACGTTATATATACTTCCACACATGCATCATGCTAATATAATACTTATACAAATTGAAACACCGGCTGCTGCAGTTTCGGAAGAGCGAAACGAATCGCGTTTCTCCCACAACGACGAATTAATCAGAGATGATACCCAAAATGCTCGAAAAATTAGCTCCCGCGGACTGAATCGCGCGCGCGCGCACACAACAAGACACACACATATATTATATCAGATCTCATTAGAGTCCCCGAGAGAAATACTTTTTCTCACCTCTCATCCTTTCTCGAGTCGCAGCAGCAGCAGCAGCACCACCACCCGCTGGGCCGAACGAGCGCGAGAACACACTCGAAGCGTGTATAATAATCGTGTCAGAGCTGCGAGCGAAAGTATAAGCGGCAGCCGTATAGGGAGAGAGAGAGAAAAAGAGTGCGATGCCCACACGAAATCCCTCCGAATTAGTCGTCGTCCGATGCAAGATAACGTCGATGTAGATGCTCTCGGCGAGATTAAAGAAAAGCGAGAGTATAAGGAAGAGAGAGAGAGAAAAAAAGCGAGGTTAGAGTGGCCAGGGTCAGTGACGCGGCAGATGCGGATCCGCGATACGACGCGAGAGATCGGCCGATGATATCGCGATGACTCCTCCTCCTCTTACGTGCGCGTGTATTTTTGGGTCTGGAATTTACCGGTCACAGGGTATATAGTATACTGCTTCGCTGCAGTAATTCCGGACGCGCTCTGTCATTTCGTCGACTTTGCAGCAGGCACGACCCCTCTTGATTCTCTCTCTCTCTCTTTCTCTCTCTATTATGCCTCGCGAGGCTGTCTTTTATTGTGTCGTTGCTCTCGCTCTTGAAGCTCCATTAGGCGATCGCGCTGTTTTTCGCGCAGTCGGTGTGTAGAAGATGATAGAATGAGAGACGATGATGGTCCTTGTGATGTGCCAGGGGGGTGACGATGTCGATAGCTCTGATTGCCAGAAAGAGAGAGAGAGAGAGTCGATGAATTGCCGATGTGCGGATGGACTTTGCGTTGTTGCGTAAAAGAGGGATGCACACTCGAGACGCTATAGAGACGAGTGTTTTCAAAAGAGTATTATCTGGTAGCGCGTCAGAAAGAAACGGAGAAAAATTGCTAGTCAACACGTTGTATGCGTGGATTGAGAAAAGAATCGTATTATATAAATCAAAATCATGATGCACGATGAAATGCAAGCAGAGATTCATTCGCTATAGCTATGACCACACATATACAAAATAGCAGCGTCGCAAGCAAACTGAACAACCAATCGCACTCACAGTAGCAGATTTCTTATCTCCATCCAAGCATCATCGTCATAATCGCCTCTACAGAAACGACCGCACCTGCGCGCCTAGGAACTCGAGGCACCATATACTGTATATAATATGTACACTCCACTTGTCGCGCATATGCACTACAAGCACGAGCCTCGGCTGATTAAAGCTACAACGTTCCCCCCCCGTCGACATTTGGTGTCGTTGTCGCCTTTCATCTCAGCGGGCGTATATCGATGCCTCGGCTCTAATGCTGATTTAATCAGAATCACATCCTCCCCCCTATACATATAAGTATATACGGCTCTCCTTCCTACCATCAATGTTTGTGGATATCGTCGACAGACGGCGAAAGGTGGATGCAAAGCAGCAGCAGCAGCACTTGTTGTTACGAAGGGACACGTTGCTTTTATAGACGTATGGCTATATAGCTATATACATATACACGACGTCGAATCCGGATTAGCGACGCCGATATTTTTGAATTTCATGAGTGAACGATTATTACGAGGCGAGGCCAATTCGAGCGTGCAGCTTCGCAGATTGAATTTTCCAAAGGGGGAGGGGAGGAGTCCCGATGATTAGGCCAATACTAGCTAGGGTTGACTTTACAATCTTCGGCTTCATTTGCGACGCTTCGCGTAAATCTCCATATACGCGCGTGCATGCTCGTCGAGACGGAAGAAAGAATGCACAACACAAAAACTCTCCGCATCACGCACTGTCGCATTCGTCATCCGCCTATATATATACATATACATATATACGACCACTAAGCAGCATCTCTCACCCTCGCGGAGTCGTAAATATCCATGAATTCAATCGACGTGGAATAAACCAAAGCCAAACACGCAGCAGTGACCACACTACGAGAGGATCTGTATAGATTATATTTATACATTCCCCAAATCCAAAAACCAAACTCGACTCGAGCTCCTCGACATCCATCAGACCTAAAGCTCATACGTCCACACGAGGAATATCCCAGAAACACGGGTATTATATGCATACACACGGAATTAAGTGTACGCGCACTCGTATACGTATATGATGTATAGTATAGATGAGAGGAACGGGGGGGGGGGGGGGGGGGGGGACACGACGACGTCGAGTACACCCCCCTCTGCTGGGCCATATGGTCGATATACACGCCGATTATTACATTACGTATGTAGGCCCGAGAATAATAATGGCCAAGGAGAAAGGGGAGGACGGACGGTTGCGCTTTTCGAGAGAGACGCGAGTAGCCTGGCAAATTGAATTCATTATCGCGCCCTGCGAAGGACGCGTGCCGCGTGATGTGTATTCGGAAGAGATGAGAGAACCTTAACTCGATTGACCCGTGACGATAATCGGTTCGGACGCTCATGCTTTTCTCTCTCGTTTCGCGTTATACACTCGCTATTGTGATTTTCTTTTTTTTCTCTAGCAAAAACTATACGACGACGTGGTATTTTCGAAGTTTATAGCGAAAATCCGGACTCACCGCGATTCTCCTAAGTCGCGGAGAGCATATATTTATAAGCATCCTGAGCTTCGCGTCGGGGCGGGAAAGAGCGCGACGAGGACTTATGCCCCCTAAGCACGGAATTAGCCGGTAATGTGCTTCGGAGCTAGCTCGAGGAAAAATCACTGGCAGACGGGGGAAACGATGCTTGGGCGCTCTTATCTCCGATTCTCGTAGGATATGTAGCTTTGACAGATATTTACTGCTATTTTCTTTTTTTTTTTTAAATCGTTGTTTGTACGACAATAATAATAAGGCTTTTTAGGATGTTTACTTTGGAAGAGTAATCAGTGTGTGCGTTGTTTTGATTTCAGCGTAATTAAATGGAAAAGGCATGTTTGCTTGGAAACGATATCGATTTCTGATGCGCGCAGATATACGTGGGTTGATTAAAAGTGAGCTCTCAATTTTTTTTTATAAATATCACTTTAAAACTGCATATGACTTTAATTGTAGAGTATATATACTGTAAGAAATGCAAAGTTCAATAGAGATTGTATATTTTTTTTAACTTGAGTAACGTCTAATCTACAGCACGCTGCCTCAAGCATTCTTTATTCCAAAATAAAAAAAAATGGCAATTTTTTTTCCTTGACGACGTACAAGTACACCTCACACGAAAGCCATCGCTCTTCATATACACAACCTCAGCAGAGAGCAATATTGCCCTCGTTACGGTAGCCTCAGTCATCCACCGTCGCACACGCACATAAAGTATTCCCCGTCTCCGCTGAAACTTTTAGCACTGAAACCTTTCTCTCTCTCTTTGTCGCCGATTCTTCACGGCTCATTCCGACTTCTCTCTCTTTCTCTCTGAAATCCCACGAGCGTTCGCGTACACACATGCGTAAAGCAGCTCGACTCGTCGCCCTATGTACTGTACACTTTTGTACGCGCGGAAACGCCGCCGCCGCCGCCTCGCGTTCTACCCCCGTGCGCTAAAAGCATATCTGTGTCGCGGAGCTCCGCCGTAGGGAGCCGACGCTGCCGCTGTCGAGAAATCCAGGGAGTGAGAGGAGAGAGAG
>UCQR01037876.1:7696-21017 GCA_900474235.1 Cecidostiba semifascia
TAAAAGAAAAACTAGGATAGTTTCTAGTTTTTTCCACTGACTGAACTAATGTGTTTTTTTCTTTATATTAATATTATAATAAACCAATGAAACGAGGCACGAAGCGTAAATGGAACATGAAATTCATATCTTTAAGTTATTATACATAACTATTCTTAATATATATATCTACGTTTATAAAAAAAAAATATATATATATATAAATTAAACATTATTTTGACAATAATAACTCAGCCCTTCTATGTCAACATCCTTTATAAACAAACCCCAATCAGTGATTGTGTTTAACCTTATCGAAAATTAGTCATATTAATGGTAAAACTGCAACTAATCATTTTTATTTCGTACTTTTGCGTGCATACACTCTTGCATTGACTATTAATATTATCAAAAAATGTTATTCTGTGCAACACACGCACTTCTTTACTATAATCAAGTGGTTATAACGTTTTTGGCAGATTTGCTTATAGATTAAGCAGACTTGTTTATAATATTTTCATTTAATTTTCTTTCAAAATTCATTGACAATAATTTTAATTGCCACATCAGGAACACAGTAATGTGAATGGACACGCAATGGACGACGGTTTTAGTTTGCAAGCTTTGTATAATTTCATCGATGGAATGTTGTGCGCTGCCGAGGAGACGAAAAAAACTCTACAAAAGGAATGCGAGGAAGCTAGGTTTGCATTAAGACCATGGCCAATCGAAACTACTGTTTTCAGACAGTTAGACAAAAATATCTGTACCTGCGAAGAAGTAAGAATATTATTTTTAAATTCTCTCATACTGTCTTTCCGAACTTACTCTTTATGTTTAATTTTTCTGTAGGGAATCAACCCGGAGGCACGTGCCGAGGAAATCGCAGCCGAGATCGGGAAAACTCTCTTACATTCTCAACAGCTGCGCGAGAAACTTGCGGCGAATCTCTACAAAGAACGGCAAAATGCTCGAAAGCCCGATGTCCGTGAAATCTACTCATCCAAGTCAACCCAGCCTCTAAATAGCTCTACATCGAAATCGGCGTTAAACGTCGAGAAAGAGAATAATCTCAGAAATGATAGACCCCGAAGAAGTGTGTCTCAGCAGAGACCCGGAGAGATGCAGCGGAGAAGTGCCAAATTTCGTAGTGCCTCGACGGTGAGACCCAAAGGAGTTGCAGAGAATGGAACTAGTATGAGGAAACCAAGACCTCCCGCTAAGATTCTTATGGAGCCTTCCAGAGATAATATTCTGGTTAAGACGACGACTTGCAAGTCAAAGCCGCAGACCAATTTCATTCTTGCTAATAAACTGAGTCTCAAGAGCAAATCCGTAGAGAACGGCAAGCAAGCTTCCAAGTCCCAGTTGGATTTACGAAAAGTCGGGCAGAGGTAAATTGAGTAATGTCCAAATGATAAAACGAATTTTCACGATAATTTGTAAAAACAATATTTTCTTTTAGTGCCAGGTCCGTAAAAACTGTGGACAAGTCGACGTCCATGAAAAATAATTTTCAGGACGAAGTTGAAACCCTCAGTGAGTTAGACAGGCTGATACAGAGATTCAGCCACGAAACATCAGTCAACTCAGCGCAATTGAGAAGCAACTGTCCAATCCACGCGGAGGACGCTGAGAGTGTAATAGAAGAAAAAGTTGTTACATCGGTCGATGCCGTTGAAGGGCTGGACAGGTTTGGCGTACCTTCGCCACTGATAAAAATTTTGAAAACCTATCACGCTTATATCAAAGCACAGATTTTCGATGAGAATTCCAGTAGCAGTAGGAAGCACGAAGAAGCTGCTAACAACTTTTTGGCGAATTTCGATAGAGTTGTAAGTTTCAGAAATTATTCAGTTAAGGTATTGGTAAATATTTGACTTATCGTCTTATTTATAAATGTACTTTTTTTCAGAATAATAGCAGCAGGCTTTCTGATTTCAATCGACATCAGGATTTATTGACAGGATATTCGGCTTTGTACAGTGAGTCTTTCAAATCCGACTTGGATCATCATGAGTTGAAAGTTTTGAAATCAAAGTTTATGGCCTTAGATACAGCGTATAATGAGTACAATATTAAGAGCACAGCTGGCGAAATAAAATTTTTGAGGTCCAACTCTAATGAATTTTCGAACGAAATATCATTGGACATGAAAAATTGGACTTCCAATGGGGTTTGGAATTATTTATGCATTTCAGATTTAAAAGGTAGGTTGAGCTAACAATTACATATACAGTTTTTCTAATAAAGTCTACGCCGTCAACTTTGATTTATTATTTTATTACAGAAATTTTTGGATCTCATTGTACCAGATATTCCGACAGAGCCCAGCTCACGCTCTTTTACGATTTCATTCAAAAAATTCAGCGTAAAGTTTACGAAACGGAGTTGATGGAATTGTTGATGCAGACTGTGATACCGCAATTAAAAGAATTGTTCGATCCTACTAGTAAGGAATTTATAGAGACGTACAAAATGATTGCTACCGTCGTTCAAATCCTAAATCCAAGAGTTCCAGTATTAGCCAAAACGGAGGACGCTGCTTAAACCTAAAATTAGGCTAAAGAAACTATTTGCATTTATTAATAATAATATTTATTTTTTTTTTTGTGTAAGAAAGAATACTTAATAATGTCAGCCAAGCGTAAAATATCTAAGTATACTTTATTTTTGTAAACACGAGTTTGAGAAACCTAGGCGATGTTCTATTGATTTAACAAAACCCGCGCAAGTCGCCGCCATGTGTACGCGAATCGAGATGTCTTCGTAAAAGTTGCAAGTTCAATAAATTATATTTAGGTACACGAATAAATCGCATTGTTGTTGCTTTATTTTTCCAAAAACAAAAGTAGTCAGGCTCAAGAATCGAGTGAAAACCTGCGAATCGCCAAAGCGATTCAAAGTGCAATAATATTAACCTCAATTTTTCTCGAAATAAATATTCAATAACAGTAATGATAAAATGTGTAAACGAAAGTAAATTGAGAACTATCAGAGTAATTCGCGAACATGGAGACACAGTACGTGTACGTAAAAAAGCGCTCGCAGTTCGGCAAGCGCTGCTACTTTTCGGAGCAAGATAAATTAGAGGTTGACATTAAACCGGACCCCACTCTTGCGCACAATTACATTCGGTTAGATCCGGTTACAAGAGGTACGCAATGTCACAAAGTTCTCGCCGCTCACGAGGTAATTTAAAAAATCATTTTAAATCATCGCAGTAGATTATTTCTCAATTAAACTTGATTGAAACAAAAGTGCCTTTGCATCGATAGGTGAACACAACGACTGCCACCTTCAAGGACAGCGGTATGTTCCACGTCGAAGGTGGTTGGCCTAAGGATATCAATAAAGACGATCAGGAGCAAACGGTCCGTTATCGACGCAAGATCGAGAAGGACGAATTGTACATCCACACGTTGCTGCAGCTGCTACCACCAATGGAGCACTGTATCCTGCAGAACAATGCCTGTAATATCTACGAGCAGTACTTTCACGATACCGAACCTACTCAGTTAGTCCAGAGGACTTTCTGTCGTACGGTTAATGTATACCGGGATCCACTACCGGTAAAGCGACCGGTTACCCATATCTCCTGGTCACCCGATCAGGGAAGTAGAATCGCTGTTAGTCACTGCAGCACGGATTTTAAGAAGCTCGCCAATTACAGTCCTATTTCGTATATTTGGGACGTCGGTGTGTGTTTTCTAGCCGTAAATCTGCTATAAAACTGAATTTTTCGCAATGAAATTAAGTACTCAGTTCTATCGTTGCAGAGAATCCAAACAAACCCTTCGCCAAACTGAAGCCTTTCTGTCCTCTTCTGGCATTGGAATACAATCCCAAGGATAGTAATATACTCATCAGCGGTTTGAGCACTGGACAGGTCGCGTTTTGGGATATTCGTCGAAGTTCAGAACTGATAGACACGAGTCTGGTCGAGCATAGTCACAGGGATCCGTGTGATAAAGTCCTCTGGATCAACTCGAAAACCGGGACTGAGTTTTTCAGTGCCGCCAAAGATGGACAGGTATCCCTTATTGAAATCATTTCTATCAGTTATTGGATAAAGTTTCTAATTTAAAAAGAAACCGTAGATCAAATGGTGGGATACGAGAAAGCTGTCAGCACCACTGGAAACCCTCGTCGTAGATCTGACAAAGCCGGAAGAGCAAGACCTCGATAGGGCGATCGGCGTTTCCGCCTTGCAGTTCGAGCCTTCGATCGGTACTCGATTCATGTGCGGCCTAGAAAACGGCAAGTCATCTATATACACAAAATGAATTTCGAGCATTAGTACAATATTAAAGGTTCGTTTCAATTAATCAGGAACCGTAATCTCGGGAAACAGGAAGGGAAAAACTCCCGCGGAAAAATTAGCCGTAAGATTCAAAGCTCAATATGGCCCAGTCATAAGCGTCGAGCGAAACCCAACTTTCGTCAAGAACTTCCTGTCAGTAGGCGACTGGACAGCTCGAATCTGGTCGGAAGACTGTCGGGAATCTTGCATAATGTGGACTCCGTGAGTAATTAAAAAAAAAAAAATAAAAATATTTCTTCAACCGAGAGCTACATTCGCATACTTACAGGGGCCACGGAGTCCTTCTAACCGGTGGTGTATGGAGTCCGACCAAGTATTCCGTGTTTTTCCTCGCGAAAACCGACGGTACACTGGACGCCTGGGACCTGCTCGTGCAGCAAGACAATCCGGTCCTCAGCGTCAAGGTAACCTAATGTATATTCAAAAGGCTTATCCGCTGAAAATTTGCATCGAAAATCGTTCTAGGTGTGCGACGACGCGCTGACTTGCATCAGGCCACACGAACAGGGCCAACTCGTTGCGGTCGGTAGCAAGAATGGCTCGGTTTATATGCTGGAATTTTCGGAGAGCCTCACCGTCAATCAGAAGAACGACAAACTCCTGCTGACTGCCGTGAGTTTTTTTTTAAAGATACGACTCTTTTATCTGTATACGAGTTTATATTAATCATTTGTAATGATTTTTGGAACAGCTTCTGGACAGGGAAACCAGACGAGAGAAGGTGATCGAGGCGAAGAACCGTGAGTTGCGTTTGAAGATGAAGACTGTACGTCAAGATTCGGGTGATCATGCTGACGCAGCGACGAGACGGAGTCTAGCCGATCTGAAGGATCCTCTTATCGTTCAGTGCGAACAGGAGTATCAAGCGGCTATCGAAGCGGTATATTAATCGATTTTTAAAACGGACTCGCTTGATTTGGAGTCTCTCATCGTTGCGTTTAAAATTTCAGGAGATGGCCAAACAGGCTACGATGGACAACGCGGAAGTCAACAACAACGTTTACACGCCTTGAAAAGAATCTCGTAAAATAATAACATGTAACACTTTGCATCATCAGTTTGAAATAAATACGCAGAAAAATTATTCAAACGACCCCTTAAAATTTCACTTCTACGCCTGTGCGCTCAGTATGTTAAAAAGAAACTGTAAATCCTATCTCTCTCGTGTGCATTAACTCGCGAAAAAAAACTCTGTACATATGCATAGGCCAACAGCCCCATCTATTTCCAGCCCGTATATGGAGAGAGTAACATCCACGAGTGTATATAGCCGGTTGTAATAAAGCAAGTCGCTGTACGGGGGTAAGTGTATGCGTCGATCGATATTCCTCGTCTCTCTACGTCGCCGTGCAGGAAGCTATAGTAGCGCAGCTACCTGCGCCAGGTGAACACCTGTCACGCAGTTAGTTGTTGGCAACGCGATGAAAACAACCGGCCTTTCTCACTCGTTGTAATGCTTTAAAGAGATTTTTTGTTCTATTTCGTCAACTGATATAGTAGTTTAATTTTTTGTTTTTTAATACAACATGTGTAATTCACTCGAGTCATTGAACAGGGTAGATGTGGTTCGCGATGTGGTTACCGGCGGTAAGGAAGTTCGAGCGTTGTTTTGGTAAACAAGTGAATATGGAAAGATGCGTGCGTCTGAAGAATAAGTTTAGTAGGTAAGTAGTCACTCTGTGACTCCGTCCTGTATTTATGTCAAGTCGATAGTAATTTTTAACTGTCGCTTGGCATGATATTTGTTGAATCGATAAGATCTTCATAAATTATGCGGACAGTCGCGCGGATTGTATAAAAACTTCGGGATCTGTATAGAAAGTGTGCGAAGACGGTATATACTTACTTTTAAAATTGCATGGAAGTCGAAAATTTTTTTTATTTCTATTGATTTTCTTCGCACGCGAGCTTACTATATATTCTGTACTCTCTCCTATAGTTAACAAAGATTGCTGCAATTTACGTAAACGATTCACTGATGCAATTATCTTATAAGTGTGAAGGTACTGTTCAACATTAACCGAGGAATTATTTATTGCAGTCGAAAGCTCCTCGAGAAAAATGGATCCCCAAAAATCGTCGAAGCAAAAATCCCAAAGACGCGGCAAACTGACAAAGTCTCGCGCAGTCGAGAGTTCCAACGAGTCCTCTTCAGACGAAAAATCCGAAGAAGAGTCTCACAACCTCGGCTCCAGACTGAAGCTACTCCGTGACAAACGTCGGAGCGCAAAGTCTCGAAAATCTCGTTCCGAGAGACACAGCGTCACTTCCGATGTCGAAGACACGATCGTCCATATCGAGTCGTCTACCGAACCGGCAAAACCGGTGCCAAAAGAATCGAGTATCACCCAATCGATAAAGAGGAAGTTTGGTTTCTTTCGACGATCGGAGAACGTCAAGTCAACTGATGATATCGAAGCGGCGGTTCTCGAGAGTGTGGACACCCCAGAAGCGGAAAATCGGCAAACGCTCGACGTTGTGGTGGACGTGCATTGTGAGAACGAGACCCAAAAGTCTAAGGTGATCAAAAAGAGCGTGTCGTCGAAAGAAGAATCGAGTCCAGAGGAAAAATCGTTAGACCTGATCGAGGAATTTCACGAAGATAACGACAGGACTAAGACATCGAGAACAAGTGGTTTTTTCGAAGGTGATTCGGAAGTCGAGAGCGAGATCGAAGTTCACTCGTCGATTGGCCAGGAGAACGACGAGTTGACGAGCGAGATTCTGCCAACTTCCGGGGGTGAATCGTCGAGGAGGAGAAAGCGATGGGAAAAGGATATTATTTCTGCGGATGATTTGGTGGAAGATCTGAAGAAGCCAAAACGAAAACAGTGGGCCAAGGGTACGACAAGCGCGAAGATACGAGAAGCTAGTGGGAAGAAGATCGTCGTGCCTAGGAGATCGGCAACTGCTGAGCCTGGGAAATTGACTAGGCCTAAATCTTCCAAGTAAGTATTTTTTTTAAGAAACGTAAACGTAAAGTTTTTTAAAAGTAAAACAAATTTTATGTATATAATTATTCTTAGACCCACAAAACCGGTGGCCGCACCTAGATCGAAAAGCATTCAAAAGGAAGAGATAATACGCGGATTCGATAACGACGGCTTTTCATCCGACCACGACGAGGTCTTGCGAATAGAAACCGTTAATGATCAGAGTCCAAAAATTAAGATCGGTAGTGCCAGTACGGAATTGATCGAAGACGGAGCTTCGACTCTCAGCGAAGAGGAGGAAAGACGCATAGATGAAAGGAAAGCGAGTATCGAAACGGTAAAGGTAAGGTGATCGGTATTCATACAATACTTGTCAAAGGATAATACCGTTCTGAAAATAAGCACTTCTTCTATGTTAGGACTACATGTTAAAGTCTCTGGAAACTACCGAAAACTCGGATACGAGAGATCTCTCACCCAGTGAAGCCTACGAATCGCCCGATTTAGAAAAGAGAAAACCGGTAACCAGACGACGATCTAGTACCAAACGAAAAGGATCAGTCGACAAAAGGTCCCTCGACGATGAGGACGACGAGGACGAAGACGAGGAGGAGCAGGAAACAGTGTTGAATGTTATGGACAAAAAGTCGAGACGGTCGTCAGGTTCGAGTAGAATAGAAATTATTCCCTCGAACTTTTTCGAAAAGGAATCTAGCGACGAAACGACGATATCGACAAACGAAGAAATGCACACAGTAAGCATATTCTTACTATAAGATATCATCAGAAAATAGTATTTCATTTATATTTAAACTTTTTAGTCTCGCAAGGATTCGCACAGATCGCGATCCAGATCCAAATCGAAATCGTCGCGGCGCGAGAAAAGCGACGACGCAAGCGAGCGAAGCTCCAGAACGAAACGCAAGACTACGAGCTCATCCACCCGAAATTCTGCTGAAGAATATTCCAGCAGCAGAAAACGTACGAAATCAAGAACCAAGAAGAGACACAAAAAGCGGGAAAAGAAGCAGCTGCTGGAGGACGTCGAAGAGGAAACCAAATACATATCCGTAAAAATCCATAGGTCCGATATGCTCGAAGCGGACTACATCACGAGACATCCTATGGTCAAGGTTCACATCGTCAACGCCACCACTGGAGAGTACCTGAAGACGAGTAATAAAAGTGGTGAATCCGATGTTCTGTCGCCGGTTGTAACAGGAAAGTTCGATTTCAAAGAGAAAAAGTCGATGGTACCTGTGTGGGAGGAAGAGCTGATTTTCGAACACGATTTTAAGGATCTGCTGGTTGAAGGCAAAGGAGCTGTAGTTGTACTGTTCGAGATCGTCGATCTTTTGACCTTCACTGAAGCCAGCGTGTGCTACGATCAATTTGGTAAATTTTATCTTTGATAAAAATCGACAATTTTAAATATAACAATATTACACGAAATCATTGCTTTTACAGGAAGAGACGCATGCTGGTACAAAGTAGCCTGGGCCTTTTTACGGCCGATCGGACATAGCGGGGCTCAGCACACAGATAAGAAGGTACGTCTGCAACTCTACCGACCAAAAAGATCTTTCAGAAGAGTCAAGAAAAGCAAGTGCGAGGTGTACAAGTGGTGGAAGTCGAACAGTCGAGACAAGTATCCGAGCAGCCTGTACGTGAGCATCAATGCAGTTGAGCCACCGAAACTCGAGCCGGTTTTCTACGAGCAATTGCTGCAGCTCAATGACCTGTCCGAAGTTCGTAGCGATTCTCAGAATGTTTTGTCACCGAAGGTCGAAGATGAAAAGACGGATCGACCAAAGTGGACACGGTTAGCTGCACAGTCGTGTCAGATACCGAACGAAAGTTATCTGGAGGCCGAAGCCAGCGAGAATGGCTGTTTTTACGTAGCTTTCAGTCACGATGGGAAATACCTGGCTTGTGCTCTTTCGGAGGAGTACGATTATCCGATTCTAGTTTACAAGGTATGGATTTTTAGAGAATAGATGTGTTTAGTATTTTTTAACGTATATTTGATGATAATATTTGTGGAATTTGCAGATTGACGAGGGAAAGATACACGTTCGATTTTCTGGTCACAAGAATTTCATATACCACTTGAATTGGTCTCAAGACAATCGTTACCTTTTATCAGTGTCTTCCGATCAAACTGCGCGATTTTGGGATGTCAAGGAAAAAATAATCGAGCCTGTACAGGTAACGTAACAAGAGAATCTCATAACTTTCAAAGATCTCCAAACTAACACTTACCGATTTTTTTTGCAGTCACTGCCACATCCGTCCTACGTCTACTGTGGCAGATTCTCTCCAGACACCTCGAACCATATCATAACCGGATGCTACGACCACGTGGCTCGCGTCTGGGCTCGATTACGCTCGAATCACAAGTACGAACTCGTCCAGGAACTTGAAGCCCACGAGAGTTTCATCACTACCATCTGTTTTCAACCGAAAGATGACACTTGCTTGACAGGCGACGGTCTCGGTGTGATCGTCGTCTGGACGACCAAAAAAAGCCGCAAGTCACCTATTAGAAGAGAGTGGCAGATTGCTAGGAAAATCAAGATTCGAGATATCGAAGGAGTGCCAATCAATACCATAGTGATGCATCCATTGGGCTCTAGACTGCTGGTCCACTCGAGAAACGATGGACTTAGACTGATAGACATGATCAGCGGAGTCGTTGTCAGGAAGTTCGAAGGACTGAAGAATCAGAGGTTTGTTTTATTGACTTTTATGAAAACTTTTGACGATACGTTTATGTAACTGTGCGCCATTTTTAGGATCCAGATAACGGCCTGCATCTCACCCTGCGGTAGTCTGCTCTTCTGCGGCGGTGAAGATTCAACGTTGAATGTCTGGAGTGTGGAGAACGGCAAGCTTTTGGCAACTTACGAGGTCGAGAGTCACGAAAAGGCCGTGACTTGTGTGGACTATCATCCGTACGACCACGTTCTTGCCTTTTCAACCTACGGCGCACCTGTTCCTGTCAAGATCTTAAAGTACGACCGGGAAGCCGATGGCAGCAGAGTTGGACTCAAACTTTTGGCTATGAACACGAGCATGATGTCCATCAGTTCGAGCGTAAGGTTAAAGGATCAGCAACCACCGATCGTAAGAAACGGTGTAAGGAATCTGGAGAAGTTATCAGTTAGGAGTCTTAATTCCTCTGCGAACGTCAGTCAAATCGGTTCAGTCGCTCATCTGCTGACGGAGTACAAGGATGACGACGACGTTCGAAGTCAACTCAAGGGTAAACTACAGAAGTTCATGGAGTCTGGACCAAATCTCAAGGCTAAGAGCATGAATAGGCTGAACGGTATCATCGAGAAGATCGACAAGATTCTGATGTACGCGACGAACCAAAAATCCCCAGCGATCGATTTGGAATCTGCGAGAAACTCGTCGGTCTTCATGGTCGAGGAGAGACATACTCAGGAGGTATTCGAATTACAGGAGATACCAGTTGTGGAACAGGAGAGCAAAAGTGATAAAAAATCAAGAAAACACCGACCTAGATCGAAAAGTGCTCGCAATGCCTGTTCACCAACACCCAAGGAAATAGAAGCCTCCAAAGCGTTTTCGGATAGCGCAGCTTTCAATCGCAAGGTTTCTAGGTTCAGCGACGACTCGTCGAATTCAAACCGATCGGTTGGTTACGGTAAATTCATGGTCGAGAGATTGGAATTGGGAAAGATCGAGTACGTGGATACCGAATCGGGATTCAAAGATTCACTGGATACCATAATCGATGGAAAGGAGGACTTTCCTAGCGAAGAAATTCTGGATGTTCAGTCGCTAAAAAGTGACGACACTTACGTCGTTGACAAAGAAAAGTCAGCTGACAATAGCGAGGGTAACGACAGTTCCGAGAGAAGCAATGCAACTTTTATAATTGAAAGCGAAGTTCCAATACCTAAGCCTCGTAAGAGAATCGGTAGGATAGAGGTCATGTAAATATATCGTATTAGGCAACTATTGAGACAAAAAGGCAGTATTAGTTGTTTTTAACAAACTATCTCAATCTAATGAGAATTTGTAAAATATTATATTAATTAACGTTTATATAATATATAAATGTGAACGTACTGATTAGGTTTATAACTAACAATTTTTTTAAATTTAATAAATATAAAAAATTTGTATAAACGACGTTTATATTCTTTCAATCTACACTGGAACTCCTCTGTCCTTGTAAAATTCCGGATCTTTGACAGCGTACGGAGGCTCGTTGTCTTCGGAGACCCAAATGGCTCCAGCTTCTGCCTCCTCGATCATCTTTACAATAGCTGCACCTACGTTTTCAGGCCTGGACAAATATTCAGATTAATTATAAACAGTTAAAACTCTATATCGTTATTCTATCAATGTACTTTTTATACTCACCTTTGTATATATTTCGAGCATTGAAAAGCTTCATTCAGATATTTTTCCGGGATAAAATTGAGGGTTTCTTCTTTCAAATTTTGGTGCAGTAAGCTGGTTTCTGTAAGGCCCGGACAAACTGCCATAACTCTGACTCCAAGATGCTCGTAATGATCCTGAAAAAAAAATTGTTTCATTTAGAAATGAACGTGTATTTTTCACACGAGTTTCTGTTTACCTTCAGCGATTTGGTGAAACCATAAACACCGTATTTCGTAGCGGTGTATATTGGAAACGCTGGGGAAGTTCTCAGACCAAATACCGAGCAGACATTAATTATTGCTCCGCCTTTACCATTGTGATGCCTTCCCATCCGATCGATTCCTATCAACGTGCAAGTGACTACGGCCGTCTACAAACAAACAAACAAATCCATCATGAAAATTGTCTACACCTGATTTCATCGGATTATATGTAGATTCTAAATGACAAACTATTTTCACAATAATTATAACCGAAGAGTAGTATTTACAGTTTTAAACCTGCAGCCCGATAAATCATCATATATAATTTATTACTCACCAAGTTGATGTCGATCATGTGGTGCGCTCTGGGCTCGCTAGCGATGCTTGCGTAGTTGACGAGTATGTCGACCGTTCCCTGCATTCCGACGATTTCGTCGTAACGAGCTATAATAAATCAGTCGCGTTTAATGCTTTTGTCTATGTTTAGTTCACTCTCGTATAACAATTGTATACATAGACAAATATAAATCAATACCTGCGAATTCACTTTGTATCGTCACATCGCACGTGTAAAAATCGGCTCGGCCTTTTCCAAATTCCTGCTCCACTTTATGTATGCACGAGGCGGCTCGAGTGTGCATCGAGTCCAAGTCGAAGATTGCTACGTACTAGAACATTTTTAAATATAGTAATTATATACTTAGTAATGTTTTGAAGAACGAAAATTTCGAATTGCTCGTTTTTACAGACTGATCATGCATAATTCACATGGACACGCGACTGATAAGGCTGTATTTGATAAAAATTTTCTCTTTTTATTATCAAGAGATGTGAATTTGAATTGAAGCTTGATGTTTATATAGCGTCGCAATGTCAACAGCAATGTCACTCATCATACTCTCATATATAGATCGTAATTACGTATAAACAATGAAGACGCCATAAATCGCATTCGTGCTGTCGCGAATATAATACACTTCTTTGATATATATACATGTAAAAATAGATTTTTGATATACCTTAGCCCCATGCCTGAGAAGATTCTGGACAGTAGCAAATCCAATTCCTCCAGTACCGCCGGTAACAATAGCCACTTTATCCTTCACATTCATGATTGTTTTTCGGGAAATTTTGAAACGTATATTAAACTCTAAATCGAACAGACACGAGTCGTCTCTGTTATTGACTCTTCGAAAATCCGCTTCGTTCGGCGTAGCTGTTACTATCAGACTGTGTATGTGCCTCAAGGATGGAAGAAGAGAGATGTCTATTCAGAACTATATATTATCTGAGTAAAAATCTTTAATGCTAGAGGTTATACTGATATTGCACGAGAGAGCGAGAGAATACTGGATAATAAAGATTCTGACGTTTCACGTTTCATAAATGAACTTTTTTTGTAGGAAAGCATTATTTTCGCATTAGTAGCTTGAGACGCACACGACACTTGAATTATATTTATT
>UCQR01037878.1:5543-15993 GCA_900474235.1 Cecidostiba semifascia
AATCTTCTGTTTTTGAGAGTTTTTCCACTAACAATAGATTGAAACTTGAAACTATAAGTTTCAGTGCAGGCTATATTCCAATAAAAATTTACTATGTCAAATAAGGAAAAAAAAATGCAGGCCAAGCTGAAATTTCGCCAAGCGTGGTATGGAACAATAAATTGAACCAAATCTATTTCTGGTCGCGCACAATTTCTCAGTTGAGAATGTCAGGCGACTGTTAAAGCAGCAGCTCCAAAAAGTTGAAAAGTAGTCATTCCATCAGAAATCATCCGCGACAGCTCATTTCCCCTTCATCTACAATCGACCGCAGGACGCAAACTCTCGCAAGACTGGCAAACGCATCTCGCGCTTCGTCAATTACACTCGCGTCTGCAATTATGGCCGACTGCCGACGCGGCCGCACAATTGCAGCCCTGTAACTTAATCATGCAGTAGTGCTTGTCTCTCTATCTGCACGAGTCTGAGTGTGTGTGTGCATATATATACATACGCAGCGCATCTCGATGTCAATGACGAGATCGAGCGCGACGCCGAGGCTGTATGCAAATGCGAGAGAAAGCGCGCGTATGCCGCCGCTGATACTATGAGAGCTATTGTGCCAGATGTGTATGTGTGTGTTGTGACGCGGGCGCGAAAGCCCGGAAATTCAATTGGGATATCTCACGCGGCGCGAGCTGCAGTCACGCTATGGCAATTGTTGGCTTTTCGGCCGGCGTATTGGATTCCCGAGGATTTTATTGGCTGATGAAGAGGCGTAGGCGTTTTTTTTTCGACGGTAATATGAGGAGGCTTTTCAGAGCGAGGAAATTGCGGTTTAGAGATTCGTTACCTTTGATTGGTAGTGTCGCATGACTTTTTTTTTCACGAAACTGGATCGGGTTTCGATGGTTTTATCGTATTATGCCGCGGAGAGAGGTATTTTAATTTTATTGAGATTTTATGTGGAAAATGAGCACCACTTAAAGAGTACTTTTTTATAAAGAGATTCGATGCAGTGTTGTGTCGGAAACATTGATAAAAAGAAACTCAACAGCCAGATGAAATCCTAGGAGGAAGCAAAACGGAATACTCACCTATAGATATCGGATCGTTTCAACGCGAAAGCTCAAATCAGTTTGATCCACGTATATATACGGCTGCAGAGAGCTTCAACTTACCTAATTCCATTCGATGTACAAACTTCCCTCCAATACATTTTCCCGAAGCATCTGTAAATAAAAAAGGACAACGTATTACTACTATACCCCAACCGAATGAGAAAGACGGAGACGGAGAGAGAATAAGGACCGCGAAACTTTAGTCCGATTAGAGGAAGGCCAACAGCCGCAGAGCCGAGAGAGAGAGAAAGAGAGCAGCGAACTCTCGTCAACTGGGCATCGGAGCTGTGGCTGACGTCACTAATGGCATCTGTTGTCGCCTTGTTCGCGCGAATTAGCCAAGTTTCAAGGGGCAATTTTTCCCCCGCAGCCGCGGCTTAATGGAATAACGTGTGTGGGACCGGCTGCTGCTGCTGCTGCTATTTCCTTCCTCTTCTTTCCCTTATTTTCAGGACACAACCTGGCACGATGCGCTTGATGCTCGCGTTTCGCGACCGGATATTGTTTTTTGCTAGAGATGGCAAACGCAATAAAAATAATCCAGAAAAAATTTGTACAAAAAGCTTCTACATAGTATAGAGGTATATTTGAACAAAGAACACAATGTACAAATTTCAAACGGAACAATTGCAAAAAAATCTGCTTATTCTGAACCGCTAATGGTTCGCAATAGTCCGAGAGAGCGCGGAGCGTGTTTAAAATTTCCTCGGCTTGGACGTGAAAAGCGCGCGACTTTAATCGTCGCTGGAAAAAAAGGAGATGATTCAGGGCTTCCGCGAAAGAAGTCAAAATCACGCCTTTAATTTAGCGAGCCCGAGAACAATTTTTCACTTCAGCCCTAAACGAGAGTTTCTCAGATTTTGTCACTTGCTTTCTCGCGCTTTTTCGCGCGCGGGAACGACGTGTAAACGGCAAAAAGAACGTGTACGAGTACTGTTAGCGGAATTACTTAATGACCGGGCAAATTGTTCGCATTTTTATTTCAGTTTTTATTTTCGCCGTGTAATGCTCTCTCGTTTAAGTATTTCGCCTCTGATGCTGTGCAAAGAGATTTGAATTGTTAAACTGCTTTTGACACTGCAGAAAGAAGGTCATTTTTTAAATATTCATATATCTATAAATCAGCTGACCACCGATATTATTTCAATGAATAATTATTCATTTTGCAGAAAATTTTCTGTTTCCTGCATAAAACTATATTCAGGGAACTACATATTCAATAAAACATTATGCTCCGAAGAAGTTTCTTTTAATATCCTCATACATATAGATACCCTTCGTTCGAGCATTACATCGTAAAACGCACTCACTATGTTACGCGTAATAAAAGCGTCGTTGATGAAACATTCGTGCAAACAACTCTCAATCTCCAACGAAACTACCAGATATATATTACGCACAAACACACACAGCGCGAGAGATCCTGATCCGAAAGACAAGGTTCATCAACCCTTTGGGGATCTCGCGACGTCTCCGAGCTATGCGTACACATCTTAAGGATCTTATTTGCCGTATTCATGCCAGTCGTTCTAAGCCGTACTGCACATACATATCCATCCACCTGCTGCGAGAAGTAAGTACGTAGATATAAAGCTACGCGACTCGACAAAGAGAGAGAGAGAGAGAGAGAGAGAGAGAGATATTAGGAGAAGAAAGGCAATGCCAGGAAGCGCAGCAGCAGCACAAAGAGTCCGCGCGAGAAGGAGAAAATGAAAGAGAGAAAGAGAAGACACGACAGCACAGATAGAGGGAATAAAGAAGTGAAGGGACGAGAGAGAAGAGAGAGAGAGAGAGAGAGTTTCTCGGGAAAATAAAAGCAAGCCGCCGTCGTTGATCTGGCAGAATAAATGGCGCTCGGCGGGATACCAACCGGGAAATGGGAAATCCGGATGGCCTCTCGCGCCCCCCTCCCCCCCCCCTCTCTCTCAGAGCAGACTCGACGAGGATTACATATGGAGCTTTCCGTGACCCTATCAAGAATCTTGTCCTCAACATCTTGTGCAGTCGACACCCTTTTGATCTGTCTCGAATGAAATTGGAACGATCTTGATGTCTACAATTTTGAGTCTACTAATACCGGAGCAAGAAAAAGATCAGCTGAAAATTCGCATATGGTATATCAAAGAGTTTTTTTCATCAAAAGCAAATCGCAACAAAGTTTTCGTTCTCTATATCGCCTTCATACCACAATTCATTTCACCATCCAGAAAACGTCAGTCTTCCTGCGTATACAAAAAAATCAAAAGAATGAAATGTAGAGCATAAAAAAAAGGAAAACACAACGCCAACCGTTAATAACATTGATTTCACAGATTGCATTTCAAAAACAAAAAAAAAGAAAAAAAAATCCAGAGAGAATATTGCTCGAACGTCAGTAAAATAACTGAAAAGCTCGCTTAACAAGTTTGACGTAATACGATTTGATTCGAGCGACACGGAATGTTTCGTATGCGCTCGCGCGCACCCGCTCATATACGCCCGTTATCCGCAAACGGCAGACAAATCCGTCGATGTAGTTTCCCAATAAACATTTTTCATGCGCGCGTCTGTCTACAGTGCTACATCCATTATTTTCTGCTGGCGCTGCTTTGAATGGACAATGAGTTTTGTCAGGCGTTAACTTTTCTGACTGGCCTGAAACGCGTATACACTACACGAGCGCGCGCGCGCGCTTAAAAAAAATGTAATTTATCATTCGCACGTATACGTGCAGCTTTATTAAAACGCCCTATTACTCCGGGCGCGAGGTATATATTTTCTAAAAAAGAAAAAAAGAAAAATAGCGCGTCAGCATCGGAAAATGTTGTACATAAAGATCAAAGTTTCAAAAGTTCCGAAGAACGTAAAATCGACTGTCCCGCTATAACGAAGGCGTTAAAAATGAAAACCAATTTTCCGCGCGCTACTCCGGCGACAAAAAAAAAACGACGACAACAACGTCTGCACCCAATGAATGCCGCCAGTCCCGTAATTTATATAGCCGCTTAGGAAAACTCGCACGATTCCTTCGGCCCTCTCGCTTTAATAGCCGAGGTATCACGGGAATCTGGAGGAACGCCTGCGATAAAACACGCCAAAAGTCACGCGGTGCAAGAGAGGGAGAGAGAAGTTTCATTGTGTGTACTTATACCTAGCCTTTTCCCTCGGCTCTGTACGACAGCCAGTCGTCGAAAGAATAAGACGGAACAGGCGAAAGTTTGATAACGCCGGGGAGATAGACAGAAAATGCTCGGGAACTTTGCCTTCGAAGCAGGAGAGGGAGAGCGAGAGAGAAAGTTGCAGTGGCAAGAGAGCCTGTACGAAGTTTTTGTCGACTGCGGCTGCGAATGTATTTTCATTAGAAATAGCTCTCGTCTTATTTTTTTTCTATGGCCTATATATAACGTGCTTTTTATTTAATCGATTGTATCCATCAGGTATACAGTTTTTTTTAAGTCGCCTCTTTTCCGATAAACGGCGCGCTTGTTGAATTAAAATTCAATTTACAGTGTGCTTTTAACAACACAACCTCTCGCGATCGAATATCACATTTTATCGAACGTATAGTACCATATCGGCCTTTGAAAAGAATTTCCAAGCAACGACGAAAAAAGTAAGCCGTGGACGCGCGCGCATCGCATTATTTCTGAAAAGACTGCGCACCAGTGTGTGCGGCCGTTGTCGTCCAAAAAGCTTTCAAAATCCCTATGCGCGCCATAATTCGTTAATGTGCATTTGCGTGCGCGCACGCGCAACGTAGGCGCATCGATTCCGCATTAATTCAGCGTATCCTGCACCGAGATTGCCACCGGAAAGTTTTGGGCTAAGAACAGCCTCGCGCCCGAAAATGCTCAGCGAAGCCGGCAAAATTTGTGAGCCATTAAAGTGACGTTAGCGGTGCGCCTGCCTGTGGTGCGCAGCTTAAACATATCGGAAACTGAGAGAGAGAGAGAGAGAGAGATGGATGCCTTTTTGGAGGCTTCTCGATACATCGCATGTGGAGGTACCGAGTTTAATCGCGTTGAAGCTAAAGTAGTGGAACTATACATACCTTTGAAGTAGGTTGAATTGGAGAGTATAGGAAATATGATCGATTTCGTACTTTGGTTATTCGAAACGACAATTTTTTATCGTGTTTTAGGAATAGAATCCGATCCTAACCAGTAAAATTCTGAAAAAGAAATATCTCACGAAGTAGAATTCAAACAAACGCACGTACTGGCGAAAAATATCTCTGATCCCATTTCCTGCACCAGTCGAAAAAAGTTCGTATAGCGGACACTGAAAATTCTCACTCCCAGAAATTCCAAAATACCACGGAAAACCCGCTTTACGTGTGAAATTAAAAAAATCGCAGTAGCAGAGACACAGTGGGCGAAAGAAAAACAATATCAACCGTATCGTTTGCGGTCGGAATAATCCCGACAAAGGTCGAGCCTTCTACGATTAATTTTTCCACGTGCTGACCGGAACAAAGTCGATTAAAAGTCAAATTCACTAGATCGTTCGCCGGCCTGGTCTCCTATGCAGTCAAACGACCGCTTCGCGGATCCGGTATATTGTTTTTTTTTTCGCGAGCATGTGGAGGTGTACGCATGCACGAAATGTATGCCGCACGTATTCGGCTGCTGTGGGTATAAAGTAACGAGTTCCGTGAACTGGACGGAAGTGAACGAAAAATTGTATTACGCCACCGCGGACTTTATTTTGCAGACTGATGAATTTTATTAAGATAGCGAGAGAATTGCGAGCGCAGTACAGATTAATGCTACGATGAAATTATGCGAAATCACGTTGGCGGAAATTAATTTTTAACATTTCTAGCGTTCTTTTATTTTTTTTTTAAATTTAAAATCCTGATGCGAAAAGTGAATTATTGACAGTATTTTTTAAAATTTTGGTATTTTAAATCGGTCCGAATACCGTTTACCTAAAAGCAATTTTATAACATGCATTTAAAATTAATTTTACCGTTGATTTGTTTTATGATAATCGTTTTCAAATGAAATAATAACAATTACAGTTTTCATATACTTTTACGCGACGTAAAAATTTAACCTGAACGTAAAAAAAAACCCACATACGCTCATATAAATGAAGTCAAATTACAGCATTTACAAAACCTACTCCCACAGAGAACAACGGTATAGCACCAAACTCCCGCGAAATCTAGGATTGCATTTTAAATAATACAGTGCTCCGTGAAATTGTAGCTAAACCCCCTTTCTCCCCTCCACCCTCTTGCGTGTCTCTCACAACGATGACTATACAACGAAGACGACCCCTTTGAAAGCATCCATTTCTGCGCAATCAAATTTAAATATTCACGAAAAGCAACCCAAGACGTCGCTCGCTTCGAAGTGCCTGTAATATCAAACCCTCGCGAGTCTTACCTCTTTCCTCGCCTCCGCGCGCATAAAAGAGAGAGAGGGAGAGAGAGCAACAATCGCGGAGTGGAGGAAGGGGAGAAAATATGGACCATTCTCGAAGACCCCATTGTGCCGAGGAGCGTAACTCGCGGTATAATTACCGCGAGTGTAACGCTGTAAACTCCATTTACCACCTGCCTTGTCGGCCGCGCGTGAGCCTGGAGCACTCGGGGATGCCTTTTTTTATGTCTACAGCCTCGCGTAAGATGGCCTGACTTTATTCTGGTCGTTTTTTTTTTCTTCTTTTTCTTCTTCGCTGTTGCCATGGTAATTGTGGACGTTCTTTTTAGCGGTGCGCGCATTTTTAATTTTCAAAGCGTGTATTTTTTTTAATTATAACAATTTTATAAGCGTATTACTTTTCTTGGAACTGCTTGGAAGAAATTGCTTTTGAAATCATAATTTTCCTCGCAGAATTTGTGCAATCAATTAGGATAAGAGCTGTACATTTTTTATTCGATTTCTGCCTTATATTTTCTTACTTTCTCAATGTACAACAGTCGTGAAGGAAGGTTTTCTTGCATATGCAGGCATTTTAATTAAATTACACTTTTCAAAAGGAACAATCAATTTTATTCAACGCACTATTATAACGCGCGCTGAAGAAAAAAGAAGAAAGAAGTGATATTACAAAGTTCTATCATCTCTATAAACTTCAGCGTACTTGCGACAATTGGATTCTTATCAGTCCTGTTTACTCGCAAACCGAAAGTCCCGCTGTAGCAAAGATTTTTCAATGCGCGACGCTCTCGCATTCCGAGTTAGTAGATTCGACTGCAAATTATCGTTAACCACGGGAGGCCCATAAAGTCGGGTCAAATGCGTCAGCTAAGAGTTCTCCAGGAGACGTTAGTGCTCGGCTGCTGGCTGCGCCATAACCTTGCTTATCGTGCAAGGTTACGCTCGTGAAAGTGTTCATTTGGAAGAGCCGCCGTCGGCACTTGCATTAGCGTTAGCTCTAGCGATAGCCCCGCCGTCGTTAATGCCCGTCGACCGCGAGCGTAGACGTTGATGCGGACGTAGCAGTTGGAGGGGACTTGTCAGTATGTCTGTGGAGCAAAGAAGTTTGTGATTAAATTGTTAGGTTGGCTGATGTGGCTTTGGAATGGTTGAATTGCTGACTTACTTCCGATTCTTTGAACGTTGGCCTTTGCACTGCTTTGGATGTTGGTTATTGTGTCAGCGATTGAACCTATAATGACGATTGGAGTGAATTATTGAAATATTATGGATATAATTTAGGCAAACTAAATTTTTGGAAGGTAAACTAGGGACTTACCAACAATTCTAGGTCTGCTACGAGCGTAAGGATTGACAGCTAGTGGTCGAGACGGCGAGTAGTTATTGTAAGCATCATAGGGTCTGTCGTATCTTAAACCGTCGTTCCGACTGGTTAGACCACCCAACAGATTACCAAGTCCAAGATTGAGGCCTAATTCTAGTGTTGTTTTGGCGTTTGCTTGGGCGTTAGCTGTAGAACCTTTACTCGGAATAAAATTTGTATACTAATAAATAATTTGGTCTGTTAGAAAATCATCAGATCTGTAAGTTATTAAGTGTAGATAAAATTAACTAAATCTCACCTATTCCGAAGTTCTGACCATGGCTGTGAGAACTGGCTCGTGAATTGGTGATTCCAGCTGTAATTTTACCCAATCCGAAGTTCAGACTTCCACCGAGAGACTGAGAACTAGCATGTGCATCGGCCGAAGATCCATAGTTTTTATGGCCAATTGGCGAATCAGGCCACAAAACGAACCCTGACGAATTGAAATACAAATTTTTCTTCACTTTCAAAGCCTCACTTACACATTTTTAATAAACAATCACTGCGAAAGAAAACACCCCCAAGCATCGAATATGAAAATTCATGTCTGCACAAGCAGCCAATGTATCCACACGCGTTCAATCAACCCTCCTAAATCATCAACTAAAGCGAAAGCAAACACTCGTATACGTATCATGAAGCACAAACAAAAATTACCTTCAGTGTTAACATTGGCAGACGATGCCGCGCTCGCCTGGGCTCGGCCAGTTCCATACGCGTCGCTCGCAGCGTTTGCCAATGCTTCAGCAGTTGCAGCTCCATTACCTCTGCCGTTCGAGTGAGCGTGAGCCACAGCCTGGCTATAACTGCCCGAAGCGCCAAAAAGACCCAGATTCAAGCCTGCAGATATTGACTTGCTGCTGGCACTGGCACTGCTGCTCGTAACCTGGCTCGGCTCGAACAGCCCGAAGGGATCTAAGATACTCGCTGAGAAAGACGTTACCCGTTTAGAAATTATTGCAGGCTCATAATTCCTGGTGCTGCTTGATTTGGTGAGCGTCAAGAGTCGCTCGGTTTTGGATTGAAATTGTTTTTTTTAATTTAATGTGCTGCTTACCAGGTTTGGACGACACATCGCTGAAGAGCAAGCAGAGTGCTAATAAAAAAAGGCACTTTGCGGGATTCATCTTTTATTCACGACACTATGAGAATACGAGCGACAAATGAGTTTCCGTTTGCTGAGAAAGAACGCCTTTTATATACAAAGGCCATTAGGATACGGTCAGATTTATCGTATCGAGAAAAACATATATCTTCTAATAGATCCACTCAAGGAACGATATAGATTTCCAAAGACATTAGGCACTTTGACGCACATCTGTCAGCTCGAAAGATTCTTGGATTTTCCCACTACTACTACGTCAAATAAAAGAACAAGCGTAATGTCTATAATCTTTTTCAACTTCAACACATTACGATGATCGCACCGCATTCGCTACCCATCCGAAAACCGAGTTCCTTTTGCATGTGCAGCGCACCCGAAAACGCATATGTATAAAACAATATAATTACACAAGGTGCCACAGGCACGCCGAAAATCCGGCCGATTTCCGGGAGGAGCTTTTACACATGCACCCACACTTAAGAGCTGACGAGAGAGCCATCGGCCGGTACTGAAAATTCCGGCGAGCGAGCAAGTAGAAAAGCCATGGCTGTGGTAAGGCGGGCACAAAAGACGCAGGAATGCGATTATTCTCTAAACATCGTGTGCCGCCTCGCCGTGAGGCAACTATATCCCATTTCTCATATAGAGGCTATCTCGCCTGCAGCTGCTGCTGATTACCGAGTTGTGTAGCTCGAGGATGTTTTGAAAAGGAATGTTTGGGAATTCTATTGTTTCGATTTTCCGATAGCGGATGGAATAATATGGCGGTGATGAAATTTCGATAATATAAGAAGATAAACGCGAAGATATATTATAAGCATGGACGAAAAAAGAAATATATTCCGTACGTTTTTGCGTATTTCTTCCATCAAGCATATGTAGAAGAGCCAGCTGCGCATTCAATAACCATTGTATTGACGAATGAACTTGATTTCGCTTCGATTTCCTCCCTCCGAGAGACTATAGACACACTTCCACACATCAAAAATACCCTCGTAAACGTTAAACCTCTCGCCTCCCCATCTAAGATGCTTTCTTCCCTTCTTCGATCTCCATCTGTTTCTCTCGTACCTCTACTCACCCCATATCGTCATCATAAACGTTCATTAGCAAATAAACATCGACCAACGGTGGGGTGCTCGCAGAGACACACACACGAGCTTATATCGCAAGCTCGGCCATATCGAAGCTTGCGCGCTCTGTATATAAGCGACGGCGGGTAACATTTCACGGTGATGAATCGCCCCCCTCCTTTGGCTCCCCTGGCGCGTCAAAATGATAACTTTTCCACCCCTTTATCGCCCCTGTTGTCCTCCCCTTATACGCTCGGCGAGCTTCTTCTCTACATATACATAACACATACACATGCCTGTCTCTGTTTTTGGCTGTTTTACCATCGAGCCACTCCGTCTCCTTCCACCTGCGAGAGCGCGTATAGCTGGCTGTGTGTAGGGGAAAAAGTTTTCCGGTAGAAAAATCACGATGTGAACGACCTATCCGACGCAGAACC
>UCQR01037878.1:19525-30217 GCA_900474235.1 Cecidostiba semifascia
TAATCTTCGTATAATAATTAATAACTTCATTACGGCAAGCAATAATGAGGTTGCATTTTGCGCTAAATGCCGCAGTTTATTAATGAATTCAGTTAGTAAAAGTGTACGATCGATTAAACAGTTTCCGAGATAATGGAAGAAGTTTAACACCCCCTCAATTAATACAATAATAATACGTTTAATATATAAAACGATACATATAAAATAAAATTAACTCTAAAAAAAACTAAAACTAAAAACACTCTTTATCTCTTCACATTCCAGAATGAGTAGAGCAGCAGCAGCAGCAGTCAGCGGGGCAATGGAGAGAACACCGGAAGGCTGAGAGCTGAACCGGCTAAAGTCGTCCAGCAGTCGCACCAGCAACGAACGAAACGTGAAAAAGAAAAGCCAAGAGACTAAAGCGATCGAGAGGGAGGGAGAGACAGAGCTCGAGCGCGAGATGAGTTCGGCGAGCTCGGCCCTTGGCGCGCTCGCCGTACTGTCGATCATTCTGGCGACGACGGCAGGTACGTTTTCGATCTCGCATTTTTTTATTTAGATCGTGTAGCTCAGCACGAAAGAGGAAATTTTACTGTTTTCGTGATCATATCCGCCGGTGGAAAAAAAAATATACATGTATACATGTCGGCGAAATTTGAATGGGAGAGTGGTATGGATATGCCTTCGCTGTAAAAAAAGTGTACGGATATGCTGCAGCGCCGCCGGTAAAGCCGTGTATACGTAGCAGCTGATGTCGCTATAAAAAGTGTTACTGGAAGGCTCGATGCTTCTGTATACAGCTCTTTATACGGATTTGGTAAGAGAAAGACATGTAGCTTTTGTGTGCATATTTTTCTCTTATATCAGAAAATTGTTCGTTTTTCCGTAGAAGAGGAGACTGAATGAATTTTGCTTCAACAGCTACGTAATCCAATTTCAGCTCATTTTCAGCGAAATAGAGTTGATGTTGGCATTCAATTAAATGAATCCGGAGAATTTTGTATTTGCAAACTCTAATGATCACTCATTTCGAGCGAATCCCAGTTTTACGCTTCAAGGAATGCTGTACGTAATTACAGGAGTTTCTATACGAAATTCTCGTAATAACGTCAACATACCGAATATCAAACTACTCCGCACAGAGAGAGAGGGAGAGAGATAATAAAATAAAATTTGCTACGCTGCCTAGTTAATTTTATGGGATATAAAACAGAAGATATACGAAGCTCAAGGATATTCTTGATCTTGTTTGCTGACCAAGACTATACCGAGACTAGGAGTATCCAGCCCCTTTCAGTCTTGACAAGAGTCTTGAGAAATTTAGAAATAAATGTTGGAATATAGATTTTATTTTATTTAAACTGCAACAATCATCACCGTTCTCAAAATCGTATACAAAAAAAAAAAATCACAGAGAGCCTCTCGTCCCCAAAACGAAAACACTCCCCAAGGCCCAACAACAAAAGTCATCATCTTCTCTATAACAGCAGCAGCCCTTCGGGCGACGCACGTTCTTCTCCGCCCTGAAGAGTGAGAGAGAAAAAAAGAACAGTCTCTCGCGACGGATCGATCGTGCGCTCGAGCGAAATTGCTTCCGCGCCGGCGGGTCAGTATTCCACTTGGTCGCTGTCAGTAGAGAGCACGGCAATATCCACTTGTGTAAACAGGATCGCCGCAAATATCGCGCGGTCTCGACGCATGCGAATGCCGAGGGCAAAAAACGTATGAGATATGCAACGCCACAGAGCGCTAAGAGGCTGCGGATTCGCGGCCGGATTATTTTTTCCACGTATACCCTCTGCGGGCTAATTGGTTTTTCATTTTTGAGATAACTGTATGTGTGTACTAATACTCGAATTGTGAATGAATACTTTTTTTTTTAATTTTTGCGTGTAATCGAGTTCTGAGGATTGATTAATGATTTTTTACAAACTTAATTTGTTCGCTTAATTGAAAAAGCATCGGATATATTACAACAAGCCTTTACTGTCAGAGTCTCTAATATACCTTTCGCAAGTTCGTGCAGATATAACGAAAATCCATATCGCGAGGCAGAGCTGCAAAACCTTTATTGATAACAAATTCCGTAAGGCTGTATAATCTGAACTCGATACGTTCGACGTGTAATACTCGATTCTTCGATACAAACGAAGCGAATTCGAAGCAACATCGATAAAGGCTTTGTGAAAATTGCTTCTAGCGAAAAGGCTGTTTTTTTACCCATCGTATCCCCGCTTTTGTGTTTTAATTTTTGCATAGCACAATCTACTGAATTCCCTTTGCTCCGTCGAATCGACAACAAATTTCACAATTAATCGAGTTTTTTTTTGGCTATATTAAAATGACCAGCTGTATCAAAAGTATAAATTTGGCTTCATCTCCGTCAGATATAACTCGCATATGAAAAAGCTCTCCAAACGAATGCAAAGTATGACTGATCGAGACAGTGCTCGTGTGGAGAGAAATGACGTCGCGTTGCAGCCACGCGAAATAGGATCAGTGTCGGGACGAACGTGCGCGATGTGATTGCTTGGATGCTCACGTTTCTTCGTTTCTTCATCCCCGGCGATGACGTTATAAGTATTTAGACGCGAGAATGGAGCAAAAGTTCAATTTCTAAATCAAAGGTCGCACTCGATAATCAAAGCTCAAGCACGCGAAAGCGTCAAGCGCTGTTTGTCTAAAAGCCTGTTTAAAAAATTAACTCTCGACCTCCACTCTCTCTCTCTCGGGCGGACAACGAACAAAGCACCTGCACCGCAAAAATCAATCTCTTCAGGCGTTTGATTTACACCGCGCACTAAAAGCTTGCGCGCGCGAGAGGTAACGACAATGCAAATCAAACGAGCGCACATAAAACAAGCTTGCACGTCCGAGGCTTCTTCTCCTGTCTCGATCCATCTATATATAGATAAAGCCCTCGAATTTCGGACGTGGGAGAGGAGGAAGAAGAAGAAGAAGGCCGAGTCGTAATCTGGCGTGCGCGATCGGCCGGAATCCCGAGGCGAGGAGAAATAAAAGCTCGCGGATCGTGTCGTAGATTTGTCGGGCCGTGCACTCGAGCGCGAGTTACGTAAGACTCTTGAGAGCCAGCGAAAGAGCAGCTTGGATGGAGAGTGAGAGAGAGAGAGAAATTAGAAGGAAGGAGGTGGACGTGCGCGGATTATACGGATCGAGCGAGCGGGGCGTCTTTCCTTGCTGCGTAAATTATTGGGAGGGATTAGCGGGTGATGGAGATCGTTTCAAGCTGTTATGATAGCTTTGGTGTATAAAAGTTAATTTAAATAAAACCTTATCGAAATTCAGATCGACCTACATAATAGAGCTCTGCCAAACCCATCTCGAAATAAAAGCTCATCCACGAGAATCTAATGGAGTTTCAGCATATAGGTACGTGAAATCGCTAATAGGACAGGGCCGCCGCCGGACGTATAAAAGTAAGAGACGCGCCATTACGTTCGTCCGACCCTCGAGGCGGTACAGAGCTTTCCTCTCTTCGACGTGGATACACCCCCATGCTTTTACCTTTTATCGCGTCGAGTGGATAGAGGGATGAGGCCCTGCACTACTACTGCTATATACTGCTTTTTCGTCACCGCAAAGCCGTAAACTCCGAGGCCATTTCGCTGCTTCGACTATTATCGTTCTGCAGGTCAATGCGTTGCGTGATCTACACGTAGAGTATCATCGCTCCTGGCTCTGGATTCGTTTTCGCTTGTTTCCGAGCTTTTTAGGTTCCGAGAATTGTGTATATAATCTTTTGTTGAAAGGCTGCTTCGTAAATTAGTCGAAATTCCATTTTTAATTAATTAAAATTCACGTGCATTTTTAATTTAATTCTCTCTTTCGTACATTTCTGTCAGAGGAAAATTTCAAAAACATTTAAAACGTCGCATTCATGAGAAATTACACGATATCAAACAAGAGTATAATTAAAAGCCCATCTCGACCCAGCTGTGCACTAAACTCGCGTCAATTATTGTCATAAAAAAGAAAAAATTCCGTCGATTTCATAATACATTCTCAAAAACATGTTCCCCTACAAACGCACACATGTGCCACACGAGGCAAGAAAATTTACCTCGCACGCAGTTCCCGTTCGAAAATCGCCGTATCAGAAATAAACACGAGCTTGCAAGCTCGAGCAAATAAAGCCGGGAAAGCGCCCTACGATCCCGATGTAATCTCTTTCTTCGATTTCCTCGGCCTTTTCGTGTCTACACGTGTGTATACATATACACGAAACTGCCGGCGCCGCTATATATACAAAACTATTACTTCGAAATCAGTTTCAGCTCTCGCTTTACACACACACACACACACACATACAGTAGTAGCAGCGGAATACAGCAGCAGCAGCAGCTTTTGGCCTATACGTTGCGGAACGGATGGATTTCCGAAAGTTCGTCGCGCAGAGTCCTTTACTGCGACGCGGGAAAAGACTCGGAGATTAACTTATTGGGACTTTGCCGCTGCGATTTCTTCGGGAAGGCTTTGAGTTATGACTTGCGAGCCCGGGGAGAGAAAGGGACAAGTTCATATTGTAATTTGAACTTCCTTTCCAGTGAGTTGGGAGTAAGATTGTTTGACTTAGCCGCCGAGTCGTGTAATGTCGGAGGCGTATTCGCGGCGCGAGTGTGTGATACACGTTGATTTACCGTTTCGAAGATTATATGGAAGAGATTTATCAATATTTAGCGAGTGATATTTCTTTGGCGATGAAAAGGTCGTGGGATAAACAGAGCATGAATCACTTTTGAAGAAAAATCCTTCGAAAATATCTGCTTTATCTTGCCGTTTATTTTCGCTCTTTCGCCGACCGTCTCCATTTGTCTACGTCGCTCTCCGGACCTTTTATTTTTTTTTTCTTCACGGAGTAATGCGATTATCCATTGTCTATTTCGTCTCGGTTCTCACCGCGTCTTTTATGATTTCTTTTTCTACCTTATATATATATTGAGTTTATTCTTCTTGTATCTTTCTCTCGCCTTCGCGGTGCTCTTTCATATTTTTAATCCAATGAGCGATGAAGAGGTTATTATGAAAACTCTTTGCTCGAGTTAATTATAGAGTCTACGAATAATAAGGTTATACACTCGGGTTTCCAAACACCCTGATTAGATTAGACTTTGCGTGTACGTTTCCATGAAAAAAAAAAACTGAGCGAAATGCCAGCTTTCATTTCACAGTTTTTACGAGCGTAACTCGACCCTTCTTATTTATTTCTTTCGTTTTATATTTCTAAGCCAGCATATATAGGTACATATATATTTTTTTATTTTTTTTTACAACGTCGAGATAAAACAGATTGACCTTTGGGTAAAATCCAATTTTTTTAGAATCTGTCCTCCCTCCAATCACTATAAAAATTGCGTTACGACGTCGAATCGAAGCCGTCGATATTTCTTTCCCATTTTTCTTCGCCAACTCTCAACGCATCCTCTCTTCTTAATGGCTTTTTACACGTATTGCTCTTATCTCGCGCTTTGCCGAGGAATTGAAGGAGAAATCCATTTACTTTTTCCCAAGTATTTATTTAATCTTATACTTTATCTATAAGATACCGAATTCTACAGAATCAATAAAACTCAGCTTAACTACATTTAAATGAAAAATAAATCGATCTATATTATATGTATTTGACTTGATTCAACATCTCAAGGAGTTTCAATCCCCATGGAAACAGTAGCCCAGACACAGCAACACGTTCGACAAGTCATTACCCCAAATCTCCCGAAACATACTAATGCACTGCACCACATCCCGTCACGCCCAGGTGCTCCTCAATCATCCGCATCCGTGCAGATCCCCTTTCACAAGCCATCGTCGCGTTCCCAAACGACGCACTTCGATCCTGCCACAATACACAACAAGCCTCAAGTCATGCACCGGCAATGATCTCTGTGATGATTTCCTCAGGTACGGAGAGCGAGGTCACGGCCCATCTCAGCAGCAGTACTACCACCATCGTCTCGAGTACGCGTCATCGGATGGAGAACGTAACCGGTAGTCCTATGACGACGACAACGACGACGACGACGACGACGACTACGACTACGGACTATCCGGAGATTACCAACGTTGCTACTGCTACTGCCTCGATAGGTAAGTTTCGCATCAGGGGATTATGCGTTCCGATGATGCTTTCCGAGCCGGCGAATTATGTCGGTTCGTTTTGGCTGAGGTGTGCAGCTTTCAAGGGGATTATACGTTTGTTTGCACTGCAATTAAATTGCTTGATCTTGTAAGCTGATGGCGGGCTTTGGCTGGGAGGGGATTAAGCGTCTGTTGCTACTGCTGCTGATGGCGATGCTGTTGTTACTGCTCTAGATATATAGGCCAAGGGATTGATTAGGGAGATTATTTTGTGAGTTTTGGATGATGAGAGATGTAGCGTTTGGTAGAAGTACTATTAGTGCCAGTAATAGAATTTCAAATTTTAAGCTGAAGCTTTCGAGTCTGTTGTTAATAATAATTATCAAATCCATTTAGTTTTGAATTTTAAGTTCAAGCATCAATTTTCATCACCAAAGAATCAAAAACTTTTCATTATCCCGCATCAAAATCAATGATCCTCTACAAAGCCTCAACAATTCATCACACCAATCACTCAAGCTCTCTCTCTCTCTCTCTCTGACATTCCAGGCACAGTCGTGACAACCAGCCCATTCGCCACTTCCGCTTCTCACACGGAGGATCCCTCGACGACGGTCAAGGCCACTATTAGTAGCACGTCGACAACGACACCTGGTCCACCTCTTCAGGAGCGACTGGTGGGCTCGGAGGGACTGGCGACGAGTGACTTCCCGAGGGAGACCACGAGGCTGTCCGAGACGACGACGTCGGTCGTCCAGACTACGACGACGACACCTGGGGGTGGAATCTTAGTGGTGGGGAAAAGCGTTGCGGCAAAGTCGAGGAATGATCTCGTTGGCGGGACCTTTCACGAGATTAAACCTGCGCAGAAGATTAATAGTGTGGTGAGAAGAATTTGTTGCTGTTGTTGTTTGTATGTTGTGGATTTTGGTTTGCCATGATATTGAAATATATATATACGAATTATTATTTGATATTAATAAATTTAATGTCGTTCGAGTATGTAATGTACGTAATGTACATTTTAATCAGGGTATATATACATATATTATGTTTTCAATTTAATTCACTCAAGCGATACCAATTTTAATGAATTTCGAATTAAATTTTGTGGTATTTATTAATTATCTTTAGGCAGTATCTGAAATGAGATAATACTCTCCACTTCTTTTTAACTTGATAACCGAACCGAGTTTAATTTTAATACATGTTTAAATACAATGGATACATTATTTAATTCATCGGTATGAAAGCTCGTTGGATGTATTTTCGTGTAAAATAAATTTCCTTATTAAAGCGACATCAGTATACTCCATTTTAACTGCAAATACAAGGCTTTGAAAACAAACACCCTCTGTAAATAAACAAACACATGCATTTTCGCAGCGTAAAAAATCGAAATATACGTGAACAAATAAACACAATTAATTTGATGATTCTCAGGGTTACTTTGGCGGAAAAATGGTAAAGCCAAACATAGCTTCGGCTCTGGGCAAGTATACGCCGTATTTCGAGGATGGCCAGACCGAGCTGAACGTGACGGCGAGGATTGGCAGCACAGTCATCCTTGACTGTGAGATCGGCATGCTCGGCAATAAGACGGTGAGTTTAAGCTCCTTAAGTCTATATACGACAGTACGTGCGTGCGTACGACAGATAAGACGACGAAGGAAGAGGAATGCGGTCAAGCGTATGCGTATATTATATACTGAATAAGCCCGAGCTTAGCTTAATCCTTAATCGAATAATTTCATAATTATTGTTATGATAATATGAGAGATGAATAGTTAGACATCAGCAAACGAATAAACATTATTGGATATGTATACAGATTTCCGTCACTTTTTATCATGAATGAAAAAGCAGATGATTTAAAACCGCCTCATCTGCAACATTACTCAGTCGAAAATGAAAAAGTTCAGACGATAGATATACCGCCACGTTCACACAAGTTACAATGGCCATCGTCACGTACAATACCGAATCGCTCGATCGAGTCGAACCCCCATCCTCCCGTCCTCAACTTCCCCGCAGCTATATCAGTCCGGAGTAATGGGAGGAGCTTTGTCGTGTGGTTTGAGTTAAGCCGTTGAAATTTCGCGCGGCTCGCGAAAGTTTTCGTCGCGGTTTGGAGAGCCGCTCGCACGACGATACTTCATCGGCTCCTATTGGATTAGTGGATATTGAATATTTGCAGCTGAAGTTAAGGGGGAAAGCTCTACTCTCCGGCCGTGTAAAGAGCGATTTTTTTTCGCGGTCCAGCCGAGCGCATCTGGGATATAATGGAAGTTTTACTCATTACACAAATCGGGCTCGTTTATGCGTTAATCATTGGATTATGTAGGATTTTAGGTTCAGCGAGATATATTATAATAATCTGGAACGTGTATTTTTGGAAGTTATTTTTTTTTCTGCTTTGCTGTTGAATTGATTTTTTAGTAAGGAAAACTGTTAGTTCAGACTTTGAGTTGATAATTTTTAGCCTGATATAAAATAGTAGCTTTCAATAAAAGCAGTTCTATTTAACAATTATTTATATAATAATCAAAAAAAGTAAAACACTACAAATAAGTATAAGTAGTTTAAAAAAATTTAAGATGCGGTGCAGTCGTCGCCTTCAGCAAAATATTGAAAACACACCCTATCCCTTACCTATGCATAGCCGACTTCGCAAGCCACTCGCCGCACATGGCTTATATATATAACTTGACTCGTAATCGGAAAACAGTGAGCTCTTCTCCCTCCCCTCGAAAGTGGAACGACCTCTACTCCTCCGCGCCAACTTCGCTCGGCGCCGGGGTCGTAAACGCGAATTTAAATACGCACCGCGAACTCCATATCCAGCGCGAAATCGCCGATGCGATATACATACATATACTCGCCGGTGATCGTGCGGCTAAGGATGAGAACGAACTAGTAAAGTTCCAAGGAAGATGGGGACGAGGTGAAATTTGCATAAGGAGTCGGGGTTCGAAATGATTGGTCCCGTTGAGTTGTTTATCTTTTGCGAGATGTATGGTCCTGACTCATTTGATAAATTATACACGTTCTATTCTTTTTTCATCGGATAGGCGAGAGGAAGCAGATCGATTCGTCGAACTGCAATATACTTTCAAGAGGAATTACATCGGCGAGGAGCGATTACTTATGTCGAGTTTAAAAGCGACTCTAGCTGATGAACTTTCGCCGAGTTCGGCGCTGGAACGGCCTTTTTTGTCTCTTTCTCTCTCTCTCTCTCTCTTTCGTTGAATGGTACTCCGAGTAATTTGCCTATTCAAAACAGCTCTCTTTTCAGGCGAAATTCCCCAACCCCGAAGTGGAGATCGGATACAAGACATTTAAGAAAATGCACAGTTACTTTCTTTCTCGAAACGATCGCATTGAAATAATATGATTGTCAATTAATTTAATGACCTCTCCGATACACGCCGAGGCTTTCTTTTCTTTCTTTCTTCTCAGCGATCGAATCGTCTTCTCGACGGTGTACTTTGAGTGATTTGTCGACTACTTTTTCTCGCAGGAAACTGGGCGAAAAGTTGAATCGCGGAAAGTTTTAATGTTTGACGCAAAAGTTATAAGGAACTTTTGTTTTTCCCGATTCATTAAAATCCTTTAACGCTACTCCAACTCTCTTCGGTTGCAAAGAGGAAAAAAGAAAGAATCGGTCGAGTATATTCGTTTTAGAAGCATAGTCCAAATGGAATAAGGAATTTCCTCTGCAGAGACGTATATATGTATACCTACGCATATAGCGTATGGACTTTCATGCATTTGAAAACATGCCAAACTGACACGAAGACGTCTGGCTAGACTCGTCCTGGAATCTACTTGCATATTGACTGCATATTTCTTAACTCTCCATTACTATGATACGGCTTTACTATTTATACCAATGCGGCAAAGAATAAAAAACAAACAATCATAAGCTTATTGTATTCATCAAAAAGAAATCATCTCCAGCATCTTCAAAAAGTTCAACTTATTCCTAGGAAAATCGAACAAACGCATTTTCCCGGGGGCAACTGCACTGTGCGTGCGTATATATGCGGAAATTGTTCCACGACACACTGCAAATCCAATTCCATAAACGTGTCCTTATGAAAACGTTTGCCGATCGATGAACGCCACTTTGACTCGACGATCTTACAGGTGAGAGTCTGGTCGAGCGGAAAGGGTATCCGACTTATTGGAATTTCTAAGAGGAGCCTCGATTGTGAAATATTGGCTTTCAATATTGGCCGATTATATTTTGCTTAACTGATTAAAGTTTAATGGATGAGGCGCGGCGGATAATAGGGAGGATAAGTCGATTGTGTAATCTGCCGCGGAAGCACGCGTTCTTAGCCAAGAGGAAACGGCTGATGTTTGCCGAGAATTTATAAGCGGCCAAAGTTTCTTGATGCTGTTGAATATTAAAATTCCCGAGTAATATCGCGAAAGGTACACACGGATTAGTCGTAATTGCATATGCGATACACCGTTTCCATTATCTTCTTCGTTTTTTCTTCGAGCAGAAATTCAAATTCCTTCTTTTTTTCTCTCGAGAGAACTTTACGCTTCGAGAGAAAAAGATTCCAAATTCAAAAAGTTCGCCCGCGGCGCAAAGCCTGCGCC
>UCQR01037888.1:13419-23442 GCA_900474235.1 Cecidostiba semifascia
GTCGTTTCGCGCATGCGCAGTGGTCACATGCACCAGCGCTAGTGCCACGACGATAACACCGAGGACGTGAGCAAGTCGTGGGCGAAACTTCCCGGCGACACCCATATTATATACATTTATCATCCGTTGAACCACTTGTTTATGCCACCCGGTGCTTCCTGGTTTCACTTCTGTCTTGGAAATAAGTTTCTCGTACTACAAACTCACGATATACTCGCTCCAGAAGGAAGTTTCAAGCGCGACCCGGCGACTCGGCCATCTTTTTCGATACCCCTGCCATCTGGAGTTTTTGGAAAACTGAGAGCTGGATATTCGCGCTGGACTGATATATGTCTATGTAACCTACGCATGTACTACACCCACACACGTACACGGGTCGGACAGACAGACGTCATTAAGAATTGGAGCCGCAGCCCTCAAGGGTTTGACAGGTGCTGCAGTAGTGCAGGTTAAGTTGAGGCATTTTGTCCGGACAGCAATATAAGCTTGCAAAGTATGAGCGAGAGCTTTTAGAGAGACAGAGTTTTATCATGTGGTGGGTTAGAGAGAAGAAAAAGTTCCTGGACATGACGATAAGCTGAGAGACACGTATTTTCCGTGAGACCGGGCTTCGTATTCTTCAGAGGCCTTTTCTGTGTGTGTGTGTATGTTGCAATCTCAACTCTATTAGGTATAGTTGATTTGTAGACAACTGGACTTTTGTGACAAGAGAGATTTTGGAGACAAGGGTAGTGATCATGGCGATGAACGAGGCAAGACTCGATGTAAGCATACTGAAGTGTTACGATATACAATAGCTGGCTGCATTGGGTTTTCGATACAATTTCTGGCTTTTTTTTGTAGATGTACGACGATGGGATGTCAGGATTGGATCCCACTAATGTGCATGGGGAGATGACCGTGGGTCCAAATATGAGGAATCAAGCTACTCTGGGAGAGCCAGACTTTAATACTCTTGATGAACCTATAAAAGTCACTATTGTAAGATCTTATTTTTTTGCATAGTTTTTCCTGTTTATTGTTTCTTTGTTTTTCATTGATTTCTCTTTTTGCAGCTTAGGGATGTGAGAGCCGTTGGAAGGAAGTTTTATCATGTTTTGTATCCCAAAGAAAAGAAAAGTTTACTTAAAGAATGTGAGTGAAATTTGGTGTGAACTATTTTTTGGGCTATGAATGCATTATACTCAATCTATAATTATTTTACAGGGGACTTATGGGGGCCATTGGTACTTTGCACGTTCATGGCAATGTGAGGATGAATACATTTTTATTTACACAATAGTTATTTTCCTGCAATTTACAAATATATAACATTTTAGGATTCTGCAAGGAACTTCCGAAACAGCAGATTCTTCCAATGACGGTGGTCCAGAGTTTGCCGAAGTTTTTGTTATAGTATGGATTGGTTCTATGATAGTCACGCTAAATAGTAAACTTCTTGGTGGTAATATGTAAGCATCACATTTTTTACTTTGTCATAAAAATTTGAAAGTACGTTTTCTCTGCTACTTTTCCTTCTTGTTCTCAGATCTTTCTTCCAAAGTGTCTGTGTTCTGGGATACTGCTTGTTACCAACAGCTATTGCGTTAATTATATGCAGGATCATATTACTGGCCAAGCAGACAGTTCTTCTGTTTACAATCCGATTTATAATCACAGTGATTGGCTTTGCATGGGCTACCTATGGTAAATATTTGTCAGCAAAATTGTCTACATTTTTGCTATCTGCTCATTGAGTTAAATTGTTTTGTTTTAGCATCAATGGCATTCCTGGGTGACAGTCAACCCCAAGGAAGAAAAGCTTTGGCAGTTTACCCGATATTTTTGTTTTATTTCATAATTTCCTGGCTAATTATTTCCCATACCACGTAAAATTAAGTGGAGAAAACAATGGTAGACTGTACAACGATTTAGCACAAAATTGTAAAAAAAAATTAACATGGATGAACATAAGGTCAGTACAATATGACATTACAGTCGTTGTAATACGGAAAAACTAAATGATTATGGATTTTACTAAAATCAATCAATTGTAAAAAAAAAGAGTGATACATTTGTCTCTTTGTCAAACTGTATTGTGTTTGTATGACTGGTTTGTATTAGGGGAGAGTTTGCAGAAGAATGTGATAAGAGAATTTTTTTATTGTACTTTTAAGCGCCAAATGATGTGTCACAGTATTTATTTTTCTTTGAAAGACAGAAACAAGCGACTATACAGAGTGATTTCTCATGAGATATAAGAACACATCCGTACATATTTCAATTACATGTGTAAAGATGCACTTGCCTTTAATGATCTGTACATATTAATTCGTAAGGTTGGCGATAAAAGAATATAATAATAACAAGAATAAATGTCTGTAGAAAAACTTTATTTACACACTCACACACATCTCTCGCAATTTATTTTTTACATGTACGTAAAATACTGCTGTAACTTTTGAAAAAGTTCTTGACTATCACGATGCCCGGGATAGGCGCTCAAGGCTTTTTGTACCGATATGTAACTAGTCTGTAAGTCTCCGCTCTAAAACATAAACGATTAGAAATGAAAAAATCTTGAATCACTACATTATTAGGAGTAGAAGAGTGTATTTAGCAGTGTTTACATTATACGCCAAGTAGGAACTATTGAAATGTGGCTCGTAGGTGTAATTGGCGATACTAGCTGCCGCATGAAAGTATATACGAGCGGCAACAGCGTTTCCATTTTTCATCTCCAGTACACCAAGATTATTGTAGGACGGAGCGTGTCTGTTATCCGCGTCGATAGCCAGTTTTAAGCATTCCATTGCCATAATCAAATCTCCGAGGCACTATAAACAATTTCAAACTAACTGAATGCTTCCAATTTTTTTTTCTTTTAAAATTCACATTAAATCATCACTCACGATAGCTATGTGAGAAATATTGTACCAAACGTCCGCGATGCTCTCGTCAGTGGCCAGACTCAAAGCTCTCTCGAAGCAAGATATCGTGAAGTCGTACTGCTGAGCATAGAAACAGCAGAGTCCTAAATTATTGAAAAGTTCAGCGTTGTAAACGCCCATCTGTAACAGTCTCCTGTTTCGAACGATCAATCATTTGTTTAATTGCCAAGAGAAGACTCAGAGTTGCGAGAAATTTTACACAGTTTTTTCAAACGATATTTTATAAAAGATATATTACATTAACGAATAAATAAGAAGTCATTCCAGACACAGATCTTCTCATTTATATCTCTTATCCATACTGTAGCTATATAGATACGCTCATTATTTTTAGTTTGTTTCAATTTATTTTCGTCGATTATACCTGTAGTATCTCAACGCGATCTCCGGTTGATCGTTGTAGAAGTGATGCAGTCCTATGCTAGCAATAGCTTCCGTGTGAGATGCGTCTTCGTGAGCTATGGCCTTGTAATACTTGACGGACATGGTGACGTTGTTCATCCCTTCGAAAATTCGCGCCATTTCGGTCAGCACCGATACCTGTGTATCAAAGTCATAATTAATTAATTTTTTATTTTTTTTTTACACTTTTATAGAAACACTCACATCGTTGGGAAAGTACTCCAAGCCCTTTTTACAAAGCTCCAGTGCTGCGAGCGGCTGATCAAGTTTGATGTAGACCCTGACCAGCCTCAAGACCGTCTCTATAGTTTTGCATTCACGTAAAGCCGATCGAAACTGCTGCTCGGCGTCTCTGACTAAACCCAGAGTGTAATAACACTTGCCCAATTGTACTTTCCACCACCAGTCTTTGTACTGACAAGCTTGCGTTGCTTGCACTGCTAAATCTAATGCCTGTAGAATTTGAAATGCGTTTGTTAAATTTTTGTCGAAAAATTTTGCGTTGTGCTAATGATGTATAAGGGGAATGTAGATCTTACGTATCGTGGATCATGTTCGTGGTAGTAGATGTACTCGAAGAGCGGTTTTGCTATGCTCGGTTGCGATGCGTATTTCGAGACGTTTAGTCGAGAGAGCTGTATGAATGGACCTCCGGGCTCTGTCAGCATTGACGCCGTTCCTAGTCTGCGATGAGAATAAGAAAATTTATTTTTAAATATTTTTATTGGTCGATGGTTTCGATATTTAAATTTTATACTGAAAGAATACTATATACGATTTTGTATTGAAGAATCAGCAACAGGACGTGTTCTTGTATGCAAATAACGTATAAGATAGTTCGATAAGTCGTGGTGTTCATGAGGAATTTGGTAAAACTGTCAACTAATCAGTTTTACAATGTTTCGCTTGTACCCAATTAATACCTATATATCTACTCGCTAACTTCTGCGGTGTGTAGGAGGTATTAGCGAAAATTTCAATCGAGTGCATTGGAATGTTTTCGTAATGTTAAAGTTACATTTGTTGTAAGAATAAAATCAAACGAGAGAATATTTATCGGAAATAAAATTGAATGAACATAGGTATAATAATAGTGTTCTAACGGCGACTGCTCTCGAAAAAAACCAGACTTAACAGCATAACACGTTGTTGTTGGCAAATTAATTAATTAATTTACCTGACGCTCCTACCGGTGCTCGCGGTAATTGGCCGTGCGGTCGAAGCTGTCCTTGGTGTCCGCAACGTCTGTTCCATACCCTGTGACGAGTCCATCGCCGACTGCGTCGCTGGTCTGACTACACCGGTAACTGGTCTACCTTAGCATCGAATATATTTTTTAACGAATGAAGAATCAGTCTTCATTTAAGCTTTTTTTTTTCATTTTGAATGCATTTTTATAACTTACAAAATTATTTAGATTATAAGAAATTTTGTTTCCTAAACCTGCAAGGAATTTCAGAAAAATACTAATTTTTTTTCTTGGACCAGAGAGATCAATTTTGATCTATAAATATAAATGTGCGGTTTTCAAAACGCGCACTTTTCAATAATTCGATTTTCTACCCTGAAAACATTTATACTTCTCTTTATCAAAAAAGAGTTTATAAAAAATTTGTCGGTTCGAATCTATAACGTGCTGAACACGTGCTCGCAATCAACAACGAATCCCAAGTAATTGAAATTCAATAACTCTACATAAATATATCGAAGATATAGAAAACCGTGTAAATATGAATAATTACCCAAAATCAAACGATTTTCTCATCATCGGTATTAATTACACGTAAAATGAAAATCCTACCTACCGGACTGAGTCCTCGGTCGAAATCCTTGACCTGCGAGCGCAGTGCCAGGGTTCTTCAGTGAAGTTCCCGGCCTAGGCATCGACGCTATCGTGTCGTTGTCAAGTAAACTCTCGGCTATCCCGTCTTCCTCAGCCTCGATATCGTCCACGTAAACTTGCAGAGTTAACGCTCTCATCTTCAACACCCACACCGCCTACAATATTATACATTTTATTATTCTGTATATACTTATACATGTATACTATATGTATAGTATACAGTGAGCGTCTCCCCGACAACCCTATTTCACAACTGCAGCACAGCGTACATAACGCAAACTTATGATTGCCGTTTATTTGTCGAACTTTCCAATTAGCAGCGAAATTTGAAATTTATCGCAGTACTAAACTCTCTCTCTCTCTCTCTCGTGCGTAATTAAATAACGAGCGAACGCTCCGTAAATAACCGGTTAATACGACCGTATACGCGTTATTTACCCGATAATCAAAACAAACTTCTTTTTTTTCTTAAAAGAAAAAAATATTTACTTATTTCATATTCAAAATTATACCTGGTCCAAAGGACTCTTCCGCAGTAGTTCGGTGCAGGCACTCGCGCACTCCTCGAACTTCCTCCTCCTGAACAGACTCAGCGCAAGGTAGAGCTCCATGTTGTTCCTCGGCCGATTGTACAACCTCGAGTGACCACCACCACTATCGGCTATTCGTCGCATTATATTATTCACCCGTATATACACACACACACACACACTCGTCTCTAGGTATACGTGTGTATAAACATACATAAGTTCCCTCGAACGGGAGCACACCTGTCGCCTTATAGAGCTACACTATATTGAATTTATCGATTTTACCGATATGCGAGTGGAAAGAAAGCCAGGAGTGCAGGCGCCGCCGCGCAAGCAAAGTAAGCTATATACATTATAGTGTGTATATACTGGATTAGGATCGATTTTTTTCGGATGGATTTTCAAATTTTATTTTGCGTCTAACTGGACGATATCGAGTCTATTTTCTTTTTGTCACAAAATAAGCGACGCGTGTCTTAGGCATGGATTACGTACACACCGCGGGGGTGAGTTTTGCTTGGAGATTTAAGTAAACACATAGTACATATCGCACGCTCTCGACCAGTACTTATACGCGCGTGGGGAGGATTTTGCATCCCTCTGTGTGTGGATTTTATAGGCGGGACGTTTAGCTGGAAAAATATTATGAATTTTCAGCCTTTCGCGGAAAACAAAAAAAACAAGGCGTAGTTTTTTGTTTTTGCTTTTTTATCTTTACTCCTCGTAATTTAGATTGATCTAGTCCCGCGACGTTACGTAATCTCAAAATTACACGACGACACGTGCATGATCATCAGCGAGCAAGCAAAAAAAAACACATCTCAAAGTCATTAACTAATACTATTACAGGAAAAGACGGAAAGGACGCGTGTCTATATAGCGAGAAATAAACTCGTAGAGCAATTTATACCATCGAACTTTCCTTATATTCAATCAACGACTGTATACCTCCGGAAGCTATATTTAACTACATCAAACATCTCCGAGTAAAGCACACGTGTGTAAAATCGAAAGGGCCTCGCTTATGCATAGGTATACACAAGTATACCCTAATGCTTGCAAAGACAATCGGATCGGTTATCTGTCCTATACACCACTTACACACACACACACACACATATATAGCGGCTATCAGCATAATCATCATCATCAGTGCCATCATGCTCTATTTATACGGCAGTGGCAACGCTTGGCTCTCTCTCTCTCTTCTCTCTCGGTGTGTAAAGCCGAGAGAGAGAGAGAGAGAGGTGATTACTCGACGGTCCTCTGGTATATGCGGGGACGTGCCATCAGTGCCTCTGCTGCTTCGCGCCTCGAATCATCATCGTACATATCAACCTCCATCATCCACAAGTCACTTTTATAAGTATCTTATACTATATGCGCGGAGGAAACATCATGGCGAGGACTGCACATCAGCTTTGACTATATATATACACACCTGCATCTTTGTCTTGAAGGTCCATAAGGTAGGTGTATGTGTGTATGTGTGTGTGTAAATATTCCTGCGCGTTTTGCTGCGTGTGTATACATGTATATACTTCTTCCTTAATAATATCTTATGTATACATATAAGGAAGAGAAAGGACTGTGATTTTCATAGCTTGCGCGCGCGCGCGCGCGCGGTTAATTTAAAATAATTGTGTGTAAAACCTGCCGCAGACAAAAGGCTTTTTCTCCACGCTGCACTGATGTATAAAAGAGCGCAAATTAAAATGTGGTGCAAGGTCAATAAATTGCCGAGCTTTAGCGCGCGCGAACGGGCCCTAGATGCTATTCACTGTCATTAGAGAGAGAGCTTGCAAGCTCGCGCGAGCGCGCGTTCGAAAAATTATAATACGTTGGGAATTCCTTTATAATAGCCGATTTTTATACTCGTGTGCGCTGCGGAGGATTATAAATATGTAAATTTTTTAAATCTCCTATAGTGATGATGCGCTTTTTGCCTCGTGTGCGCGCGCGGTTTGATTTTTGCTTCGTTCTCTCGTTAGAGCCAGCTTTGTCATGGTAATGTGTTTTGAGATTTGTCGAGGCGAGAAAACGTGAGCGGAAATTTGTTTCGAGCTGTGTGCGTTCGACGCGTTCGAATTGATATTAGTGTGTTTTTAAATTTGATTCGCGTCATTTTTTTTTTTTTTTTTCAATTAAGAAAAAGATAAGTAAACAACGTAAAATTCACGACAGATATAATACTATATTCATCATCATCACAGTCCCATATAGACCGACGTCATTATGTGACGATGCCTTTATAGCGCAAAGGCTAAACGGCACCCTGTAAATTCGGGGCATATGATATATACGGATCACTTACGACGAGTTAAGCGACGACGACGATACTCTCTTGGCATATATAACCTACTTTGGGTCATCTCAAAAAGCTCGAGAGTCCAAATATAGAAACTTGTATGTGTGTGTCTGTATGTATGTATGTGTATTAATATACAGAGGAGACGTGATAAAGTTCGGGGTGAGAATATACGCCACTCGATCTCGTGACAATTGCCAGCCGCTCGCAAATAAGCAACGAGAGTAAATTGCGGGAGTAATCATCGTGATGGTCGAGTTTTTGACGCTCGACTTGTGCAGATCTTATTGTTTTCGTTTGGAATTATACTTGTGAAAATTGTATATGCCCGTCAACATATTTAGGTTCCTTCAATTTGCAATTGTGTTATTATTATAGGTATATTATAGTAGTGGTCGGGAGCATATTAACTATAATTTTCCGTACAGATATATTTCCTCGAACAAATAGTTGCTGCAGTGTATTATCCAATTAACGGAACAGCTTATACTTAAAAGCGCTATATGGCATAATAATATTTAAATAGCATCGTTCCGATCTATCACGGTCACTTGAGCTTTCATTCATAGACACACACACACACACACACGTGGCCTATTTTTTATAGCGACTATTATATATATACGTTATATCATAGCCACGCTTCGCATCAGCACACACACGTGTGTAAAATAATTTTCTTCGTTTTGAAAAGTGATATTCATTTTTTTTTTATTTAAGAAGGTTTTATCCTCTTTATAATGACGAGTTTCGAACTTTCTGAATCTCTCCATTTATATATACTCAAAGCTGTGATCAATAAAACAGGTATACTGTATCATGACATATATGCCCTTAAAATTCTTTATTTTGTAAATTTCTTCATGATTGATATTGTTTTTATTACGATCTTTTAGATTTGAAGATTATAATACAATGTTTTTACTCTTTCAAAAGCCCGCGATATTTAATTTCCTAAAAGTATATACGAAGATACTAAATATACGACAGAAGAAATCATAATAAGATACTATACCTATTGGTTATTTGAAGCAACAATAAAAGCAATAATGACACACTTGTATATATAGATGATTACTTTAGCATAGCTAACTTAAACTATAATACGGAGAAAAAAGATGTCCGTCACAGGTGTGCGAGTAGTATCATGGTAGCAATTTTGGACTGGCCTAGTGTCCTTTCCCCCACCGCTTCTTAAACTTTGCGACAATAGATGGCGCATAGGCACTTTCCCATTTCCCACATCTTAATCTACGCCCAGAAAGTATAAATAAAGGTGTGTCACCTTATTGCCAAAATTATACCTTGTTCGGCTTGCTGCAGTTTACGAGCCGCTCATACTATAACTGCCTGAGTCTATTTATGCACATATGATATCGTGGAAACAACCGTCACATTATTACTTTAATTGAAAAAAAAGAAAAGAAACCTGTGTCTACACACAACTTTCAATCACCACCAAAATTTATAATATATCAAATTCACACAGCGAATAGCAACCGCTTCACTGAAAAATGCCAAAGGACACACCGACGAGGATAGCCGCGGTCGAGTACGTGTTCACCGACGGTATCACAGCCAAGACCTGCGGCAAGGACGAACAGTTCTCCACAAGCCTACAACACGACGACGATGCCAAGTCTGAGGAACCCGAACGCGGCTCTTGGGCCAGTAAAACCGAGTTCCTGCTATCCTGTGCCGGTTACGCGATCGGTATCGGTAACGTCTGGAGATTTCCCTATCTGTGTTACAGGAATGGTGGAGGTGAGCTTTTCTATATACATTCTATATAAATACATCATAAATATAAATGTCTAATCTTTCTCGAGTTACCAAAAAAGCAAGAGGAAAAAAAAATCGAATCCGATCGGTTCGGAATTGTTTGTTATTCACGACGCGCCTATTTCCTCTCTTTTCTGACGCGCGCAACCGAGAGACGAGCCTCCTATACGCGCATCCGTTTAATGGAAAAAGCTTATACCTATATATATACACACACACACACACACA
>UCQR01037906.1:6510-18827 GCA_900474235.1 Cecidostiba semifascia
GTAGAAAGTTCCTCAATTTATGATAAAGTGTGCGGCTGCTGAAATAACCTTTCCATTGTGTTTCTCCGCTTTTCGTCTCATATTTACATAAAAATACACACAGCTAGAAAGTTATTGGCACCGGTGCAGTAAAACCCTGACTATATATACGTCGACCACGAATTATCATCCACCTATAAACTTTCGATTCGATGCGGATGTATACATCAAGTATATAATAAATCTTCTATGCGACAAATATCATCGGCTAGAGGTCGCCTCAAAGTTCAAAAACACCTGTCGACGCTGGTACGCGAGTCTGCGTAAATATACTGAATAGAGTATACCTATATACGTGTATACGTATATATTCACACATAATACCACGTCGTGCACAGCGGCGGCTCTTATGGGAAAACGAACGGCGCGAAAGAAGTTGCCGTTCGCCGGTGCGCGCGCGATTCAAAGCCACAGTGTATACTTTCACCGTCTCGAGACGAGGAACTTTTAGGAGAGTGTATATGTATGTGTGAAGTGTTATATACGTATACATATACATAATATGAGCATTCTCTCACAATTAACGAATATAAGAGCTGCGCGCGCGCTAACGCGAGACGATCGACGTGATCTTCGTAACCGCTGATGCAGGTGCGCATATGCGCGCATCGCTTCTATATAGTTGGATAATTTGATCAGTGTATTAAATATATGGGAAGAGTTAATTTAGCGCAGCTACACTTTGAAATTTCTTAATTATGAGGATTAGACGCGAGCTACCGATGCAAATATTATATTATTGGAAAATCGTTGTTTCTTTTTTCTTTTTTTTTTTAATCAATAAAAATGTTATAATATACATCGTATTATGGGAACATTATCGAAACTAGTATATGATAATACACTATCAGCTCACGAGTATCAGAGGCTAAAATTGAAATATTATTGCTATCCATCATCGATCGTCGAGATCACGCTCGGCAGATATCAACTCTCGAAAACAATATAACAAACGCCTACTCCGCCAAATAGAATCTCATAACACGCTCGCTATACTTCTATATCCTTCTTTCGCTCCTAATATACACAACCCGATTTTCTCACACCAAACACAAAAGCTCGTAAAATAATTAAAAGCAACACCGGGAAGATTCTCTCGTTATAATTTCTACACGCGTACAAGCGGTCCATTCAATACACACACGTATACACGTACACACACAAGTGTTATTACGTAATGAAAAACGAATTAATAACAGTAGACTCAAATATTCCCATATGTGTGCAGCAGTTGAATAATCGATCGGCCCGCGAAAACTGACGCGTGACACGAGCGTAATCGAGCGCCGTTTTTTTTTTCTCCGTAATTCCACACGCCGATCGAGTATAGTCGTTCTAAATCGATGCGCGCGCGACGTTATATTGCGAAATGTATAGCGGCGGAGAGAGCATCAGCACCGTTATTGCCCTCGACCGGATGATGATGATGATGATGATGCCGCGTTTGTTTCCATCAACGCGGCTCGAATTATGCATTCGATTATACGTTCCATCGACGCACGGAATTACATGCACTATATACACGCGTCACTGCAGCGCGTCGTTTGTTCGCTTGAAATTGGTGTAACGATGTATGGCTTGACCTGCATACGAGAGAGTCCGTTCAATTTCCCGAGGAGGGATGAACAAAAATAAAAGGACGAAACGGTTGCATTGAAAAATACTTTTTTAATCGTTTTTCAGCTGGTTATGGATAGGGGGAATTCGTTATCGTATACGGAGTTTTCTATTTGCGAAATTTCTCTTGCGCACTTTCGAATATGGATGTATCTTGTGTATTAGCGAAAGGATGAGACACGTGGTTGAGTCGTTGGCTGGATCTTGACAGCGAATTAGATGGTGTTAAATCACTTCTTAATTTGAGTTTGTGCTACATTATTTAAAAAAAATTCAATTTGAACAATTTGTCCGATAATGCTCAACTACTTCATAACGAACCTTTCGCCTTGACATATACTATAATAAGCCAGTCAATTTCCTACCAGTGCTGCATGACAAAGCTCAAACGACAAAAAGAAAAAAAGTTTAACGCACTCCCTACATTATATACACACCCATCAAGGCCGCACACGAAGTTCGTCGTCCGTCCTCGTGCGTGCGCTAATGAGCCGTTGAGATTATTACGCCTGTATATATATATATACATCACCACCGTCTTATATATGTATACACACGCGACAATTGCGACCTGACCGTAATAGGCCGTCTGTTTAATGGTCCTTGGTGTGCAAATGGAATTTTCACGTTGCGCAACGCGCATAATTAATCGGTCGACATATGTCACAGGTGGTCTGATGTCTGTGTGATTCCGATGCTGAACTTTGAAGCCGATTATAGTATTGTGTACCTGCTTTCGAATGATGATCCTGTGATTATATCGATTATGGGATGTTTGCAGTTTGCTTGTTGTATATAGGCGTAACAACGAGGAAATACACGGAAACGTTTGGAGATTTTTTTTCTTCTTCACTGGTGTTCACGGTTTTTGCGAGGAAGAGTTTGAGTTTTAACGAGCTGCTTGCGATTGTTCTCATGAGATAGGACGAGATGAGGAGGTTTATTTCTGGAAAGTTTGGCTATATGGCTTTAGAATTTTTTTTTTTTTTTAAGAGACATTATACGCATTACGTTAATTATAACTTCAGCGCGGTTTTGAAGCTGAAAATTTATTAGACCGACACGTTTATACATTAGTATATATAATACTCAGTCAATGGGTGATACACATACGCGTATAATAACGCGAAGATTGAAAGATGATGCACTTTACGTAAAACACGCAACTCCAAACAATTAGCACACATTAAGCGCGTTATGCTATACTCTCTATACACTATTATTATCGCATTTTCCTGCAGCTATTATAATATTATCACCTGCTGCACAACTTTCACCTTACACTATATATTATACCTACACACACATGCGTATTTCTCGTTCTCTCATTAATCCGCAAACCAAATCGTTGTTCGCCAAGCCAGACCAAAAAAAAAAAAAACGAAAGAAAATCCCGCAAAGTGTATATTATATACACACAACGTAAGGCAAGACAACTTTTACGTAAGCCACCGCCTCGATGTGTGTGTGTATGTGTGTGTATAGTATAACACTAAAAACGATCTCGCGTTTTTGGACTTGAGGCAGCTCGTTACGTTGCAGTAGCTACTGCCGCATATTAAGATAAGCCTGTAAGATATACATATAATACTGTATGTGTATACATCGCAGCGCATCTCTCTCTCTCGGGGGTCGTGTGCACTCGAGGGTAAACGTAATCGGGCGCCGGCATCTAATAGATATATACCAGACATAGACTAGCTCTCGCGAAGTATAGAGAGAAAGAGCCAGAAAGTGGAAAGAAGGCGCCGAACGGAACGCCGACTATATATATATACATATATACATGCATACTCACACGTTGCGCGGTTCGCCAGGCAAACTTCCGGATTGCGTTACGCGAGAGCGTCTTCTGGATGTTCTGCTGCCGCTGATGCAGTATATACTATACTATAGGAAGTCAGTTTTGCGTATGTGTGTGTGTGTATATTACACACGCACATACTCTTGGCTTCTCTTCTCACTATATGCAGCTGCGATGTTTGCGCCTAGTCATTAGGAATAATTGTCGGGGATGAGTGTTTTTTTTTTCTTCGCGTTTCGAAGGAGAGCTTCTTCGAAGGCACGGAGGTATACAATCGAGATTATATATTGTCTGTATATACACTCTTTTTCTTTTATATAGTATGTATACATTCGAAGAGCCGCAGCCGATCTGGTCGTTAATTCGGTGGTATATCGGGGTGTATAACTATATGCGTAACGCTATTTTACCTAATTTGACTGCGTGATGTATATATAATATATATTCGGTTGGATAATAATATATAATCCAACGTTTTCTTCGCGATGAATTTTTCAGTAGCCGCGATCATGCTTTTTGCAATATAACCGCGCGCTAAGTAAACACGCCCGTGTTTGTTTTGCCAACCGAAAATATATCAAGGGAAAATTCGATTGAATAACGCGTGCAGTGCGCGCTTTCACAAGTTACTCAATCAATTATTTTTCCTGCGTCCATGTATATATTTTAATTCCTTAATTTTTATTAAAGAACATAAATAAATAAATAAATAAACAAGCTATAAAAGAAAAATCTTATAATAACCCATCGTCAAGGTCGACGAGTGCGTTGATCCGCAACGAGATTTTCCTTCCTTTCTCTCATACACACCGCGACGCGCATCATGTATAAACCTCGAGGTCTCTCGCGCAAAGATCCCAAGGAAGGAGATAATAAGATACGCGCGTAGGCGTCGCTACGCGCGGACCGCCCGCGAGTCGCCGCTTCTCTTTTATGTATATTTATATGCACCTTCTTTCATGCATATACACACATATATGTATGTATATACAAGCGCGAAATCGTTGGTTAGCCGTTGGCGTGTTGGATGCATTTTTCATATTATTTCCCGCCGCTGAGTCATCGTCGCCGGAAGGGCTTATAGAGAACATATATCTCGGTATATAGTCGCGTCAGCGCCAAATACATTTATTTAATAAGTATTTTTTTTTGTCTTCTTAATGCCTGATGCATCTATATGGAATAGCATCGCTGGAGTATATATACACAGCAAAAAAAAGAAAAGCGAATCAATCCTTTTTCAGAGTCGTCGACGCGAGTGTTAACAAGATCGCTGAGCCTTGGCACGAATCGAGTGCAATGTAATAGAAAAGTCGACGTCTCTATATAATTACGGTGTGACACTATTTTTCTCCCCCTGGAATATAATTCAATCAATTATACCTCTTGATCTGTGTGTGTGTGTGTGTGTGTCTAATCATCGTTATATTCGCTCTTATATACCTCTCACCAACGCAGGACATAACAATCGCTGCTGCGGCATTTACTCTCTCTCGCAATGGTATATAGAAGCGCACTAAAAGTTGTCCGAGACGTTTTTTCACTATACGAGAGAGAGAGACGTACACGCTATTATATACTTCGAGAGTATATACCCATGTATATAATACAGTTGCGAAAAATGAAGCATAAACTTGTTTGCGCTTCGAGAATTTATTGCAGTCAATCGCTCTGCGTTCTCAAGCATTTCGCAAGTATATAGTATTAGACGAGAAAAAAAAGGGCAGACGCGCTGTAAACGCGATCGTTATTATTATTATTTTTTTTTACTGCGACGACGCTTTCGTGAAAACGCAAGCGCGCGCATTCTTTCTCAGGAGTTTCTTGTGTATATATATAGGCTCGCGATTTCGTTCGAAGGTCGTGTGTATAGTGCGCCTCGTCGACCTTGATATACGAAACGGGAAATCGCGGATTTCTCTCTCTCTCTCTCTCGCGAATCGCGAAAGAGAATTGCGTCGATTTATACACGGAGATGCGACAAAATAAGATCGATGCCATTTCTCGATATAGACGAACTCTTTCAGTTGCTAATTTAATACACGTCGATTTAATGTACATATGTAAGAGAGCGAGAAAGAGGGAATACGGAACTTCTCACGCTGTTCACGCTTATTATAGAGAGACATTAACCAATACATCACTATACAGCACTCTGCTTTCTTTTTTTTCTTTCCAGGTGACATCAAGACCTCGTTACTGTCTGGAAGTAGCTTCAACGTGACGTGGCACTTGGCCTATCCGCACAGGGTGAGTATATAGTTACATATACTATTCCTATATATACAAGCTTATCTATATACACATATACATACACACGTCCGATTTCGAAAATCTCTCATCGAGAGCTGATCGACACAAGCATCGTCGACTTTTTCAAGGATCGTTATTATAGACACGCACACGCGACGCGTGTGGAATTTTGCGCGGCGTCTTTGTACATGTCATTTCGAGCGATTGCGTGTGAAAGCCGCCGTCGCCGTGTCGATTGATTGAAAACAATTTGTGTGTATACTTTTCTCTCAGTGTGTGTGTGTATAGAACCGTTGCATTCATATAGACACATAGCACGGCTTGTTTATGTATATATATATGCGGCGGTTGTGAAATAACGTGCGTTTTGGATGTGCGGGATTTATTAAATTTGTTTGGAAGCTTCGTACTATACTCGGCTATACGATAATTTCAGAAGATTTTCAGCACAGGAAATATGAGTCGAGAAGAATACGCTTTTCGTGCATTATTCATCGTTATATAATACGGGAGAGAACTTAATGAGCCATAAGCCCGGATTACACGATTGTCTCTCTCTCTCTCAGAGTAGCTGCGCTGAATTATTCACCAAAGTAAAGAGAGTAGGCGACATTGGTATTTGCCGCCGAACGTATGCTATATATAGGACTATATCGCCTATACGCGAAAGGTGTAGTGCCAATGACTTTCGAAAGCAGCAGACGTCTCTCCGATTTTTTTCTCTTTCTCTCTCCTCGTACACATCGCCAAGCGATTCAGCTTTCATAATCCGGCGTTTTGCAACTTTTCCCTCAATGATTCCCTCACGTGCGTCTCTTATATTCTCTGTACAGCATCGATTGCGCTGATGTGGAATATACACTCCCGAGGAGTAGTAGTGTATTCAGTAGTAACGGGAGGGATGGACGAGACACACAAGCGTATAGTATACGTATATTTAATATATAGTACTGACGTTCTATATGGAAATTAATAAAAAGCCACTTTTGCAAAATAGCCTTTGCGAAACACGTTTGCTATATACTACTACTGCACTTAATTCGAGCGTCAACGCGAGAGATTAACCTAATGTATGCGTCTCGCCTAATGACGTGGTGTATAATTCTTAAGCGGAGCACTTGTGAAACCCTGTAATTAGCTGGTATACTCTACACTCTCTGGACGACGACACACATGTCACAATTCATTTTCCAAATTAAAAGCGTATACAATGTATAATATACGTATCACAACATCGTCTATATGAATCAGAGGGACGATTCGCGAAAGTAGCATCTCTGTTATTTTTTTAAATTCCTCTGCGATGTATATACACCTATACATCTACATTATAGTGCGATACTGGTTTCTTGTTTCGGCCGTCGTCGCGTTGCGCAACTATATATACGTTCATCCTCCGGCCACACGGCTATATTACGTGCAACGTTGCGGCGTGCATCACATGCGCGCGCGAGAAATGGGAATCCAGCTGAGAGCGTACCTACTCAAAATTGCGGAGAGAAGACAAATTCGCGGCGGGGATGACGACACTCTGTACCCTAATACTGCGACGTAGTCGTCCACTTTGCTGTGATGCTTTATTATGCGCGGTTATAGTCTTATCTCTCGACAGTCTGGCTTTGCTGTGTATTATGGGGATTTTTAGTTTTGGTTCTTTGAAACGGATTGTATACTTAGAGAGATCGTCTTGAATTAACGAATCGTTATAAAAATTTAGACGATAATTTCGCCAGAATATCGCTACATTTTTTAATTCTAGTTGAATTCTAGCCAGAAATTTTTGACAATAAGCGTCAAAAGGCTTCAGGTCAGTGAACCTCGCAGTGAACAGTCTTTTTAGATATGGGATACCTAAAAATAAACGTAGAAACTATATCAAGCCATTTTTCTTATGTAGAATAATAATTATATATAGATCGATCGAAGATATATCGACTGAAGCTTCTAGTCTTGAGGTGATAAAGCGAACAATAGGTATAATTGATTTTTCAACTTTTTATCAATATCAGTTATTATATTTTACTCAATAGTCTCTTAGCTAAATCTTAACCAAAAAACCCGATTGAAATTTCATCGTTTTTAGTTTCAAAAAACGCGAAACGAATTGGCGATATTTTAACGGAAAGGCTAGAAAAACCAGCCAAATTTTTACCAGGGTAAGACCTTGATTTTTACTCGTTACCGGGTCTAATATTTGATATACTTGCTAAAAAAATATACAATCATGACTCTTGTATTACATCAAGAAAAGTTCAGTTTTAGCAACAAAACCACATACACAAGTTCCTACATCGATTCATTTCTCTTCATTAAACACGCGCTCAAATGCACAATCACTCAGGAATAGACCACAAGTCCGCAATTAGACTTTATCCACCGCAGCGGAAGTTTCTCAATAATAAAACGAGTCCCAGAAAGCAACAACGAGAACAAGATTGATCACACACACATATTATACACAACTCTAAGCTATATTAGCCGATTAAAAATAGAGTGAGCTCATCAACCTCAGCTATACCCATATCCCAGCACTTTCTATGTCAAATCGACAGTTACACTATCTGCACACATCACGAGAATTCCAGTCTCTCTATATAACTGCATGTAACTCTAAGTGCGCCGCGCGCGCGTTATTCGATCGGCTCTATACAGTGTCGTTGGCATCTCTCCCTCCTCCAATACACAGCTATAACTATATATACTATATACTTGCATAGGCGGTGGCTTGTGCGCGCGCGCTCGCGCTGGAATGCCGTAACCGTTATAACGTCCTTCTCGTCCTAAATCAACATCTCGCGCGCGTCAAGGAAATTAGTATTTTTGCATATAAGATTTTTCTCCCCGAGAAACTGGCCGGGATTAGCATTTCAGCGTTTAAAAAGCCTGTGTGTGTGTGTGTGTTCTGCGAGTATATACGACTGCGGGAAAATATTTTCAGTATACAAGCCTCGCACGTTGAAGTACTTGCAGGAAGAGCAAATATTTTCACATTCCACCTGTCTCTCTTCCGTGAAACATCTGTTGCCATCATCGTCGTCGTCGTGTGTATATGAAAATAATCGTGATGTGCGTCTGAATATATGAGAATTAAAAAAAAAGTCGCAGAGTCATATTGTGCATCAGATATAGTAAAGCGTCAAGGACGCGCTTATAAGTATCGTCCGCGGAGAAAAAGTAAAAGTTGCCCGAGTCATTCATTCATTTATTCATCTGTCCCATTCACGAGAGTATATCCTTACGCGCTGATTACTAATCAAATTCCTTTCAGCTCTTGAATAAAGTCGTAATATAACAGGCGGTATCCACACACACACACGTCGACTTTTCACACTTGTCTCCGTCAATTTATCCCTCGACAAAAAGCTTCACAAGCTGGTGTCTATAATAACAAGACTGACCGATCGAAAGAAAAAAAAAATCGAATCAAGTCTCTCTTTCTGTCTCTCGTTTCGTCTCTCGACCAATCGGGGCCAACGATCTCTGGAAAATCCCGTATAAGCTTCTCCATATAATACACCTATATATCGTATAGCCGCTCGATTTGAAATTCTAATCCGCCACGAAAAATCCGTAAGCCCACGGAGTATAGAGGAAACTACCAATCGTCTTCTCTCTCTCTCTCTCTCTTAGAGAAAAAAAATGTTAATGCGAATTCCAGAGGCGCCGCCGAGGAAGTATTCCGAGGACGGGAGAGAGAGAGAGGGCGCATACTACGCACACCGGCATACCGTTATGACCTGGAATCCCTCCTTCCACCTCCTCCTCCTCCTCGTCGGCGGCAGCTTCTTCTTCCTCATGTAAATGACGACGACTTCTGCTCCCTTGGACGTATTAATCGGTGCTTATTACGCGAAGCACGTACCTGTATGTGTGTGAGAGCAGCCGGTGTTCTGTATATAGATACCGCCTCATTCGAAGGTCCTTACGCGATTTCGGGGCCGCGAAAGGACTGGTTATAATATAGTATGGATTGCAGGTATATTAATGCGTGGCTTTTTCACGAGAGAAGCTTGTAAGGTGGCTCGATACTCGAGGACGATCTTTTAAAAATGAACTTGAGATCGGTACGAAGTTTGCGATCGATGTGAAATTATTTCGGCGAGACGAGATCGTATGCATAATAATAGTATCATACACTTGATTTTCGACGGTATCAAGTACCATCTCACCACAGACAACAATCCTTTCGTTTGGTAATCCTTTTCACGCGTGGACGTATCAAGTGTTTCGTAAGGGAGCCTCTTGTCTATATGTATATATAGAAAATCGATTCGTCGGGCTGTTTACCGGTGGATTAGAATATTGAGAAACGCGCGTGTATGAGAAGTAATAAATATTGCGCAACGACGAGATATAACCCATTACGCAACGCACCTTTTCTAATTAGCCTCGCTATATAGCTGCGGCGGGCGGCGGCGGTAATGAATTTCCATACGGTAACCGATTTTTCTCCTCGTTATTATATATTTTAGAGTATGTAAACGTCGCGATATGTGTAGCAGCGAACGGCTGACCAGTATAGATTTTGACTTTCCTGCGACCTACTTTATAAAACTGTCCTTAAGGACGGAAAGATTTAAATTTTCTGAATTATTTTAATCGCCCTCTAATACATTTGCATATATTATTATTATACCCCGTTACGAATAACAGGCTTATTTCAATGTTGCCTATATACCGATCCTCGATTTCCCGATTTAACGACCGGTATAATATTCAACGTGAAATTCCAAAACGAATGAAACGCATACACATAAAATACAAGCAATCAACGATCCGTCCGGACTCCGAGAGCCATTAACAGCCAACAAAAGCGTTAATCGTCCGCGTACATATAAAACTCCGCAGACAATTCGAGAGAGCTGTCCGCAAACACCGAGAAAAATCGACGCGCAGTACATTATATCCCGTACCCTGCACATACACACAGCGAGTTAATCCGATATTTCCAAGCGAAAGGAAAAACGTTCTCACTCACGGCTGGAAATTTGACGTAAAGCAGGCATTAAAGCTTTTTCTCGTTATTGCGTGACATTGAGGAGATCGCGCACGCGGGAGAGAGAGAGAGAAGAGAGGAAAGTCGCGATTGAACAAACACGCAAAAAGTCCCTTTTCGCATTGTTTCTTGCGCTCATCACGCGCGCAATGTGGAGCAACGCGCGCAAAGTTTCTTCTGACGACTCTCTCTCTGTGTGTATATATACATGCTTTCTCAAGGGGGAATCTCTTGGTACTCTCAAGAGAGCGAGAGAGAGAGATGACAGTTCCGCGCAGCATCCGTGGCTTTCTCCCGGATTCTCGCCGGCACCTGCGCGCGAACGACGACGTTATTTTCCTCGCGATTTACGAGCGAACAGATGGAGAGCGGGAAACACGATCGGAATTCACTGCCGGAACGTTCTTCTGTTATGAGATTTCGCAAGCGCGGCCGGGATTGCGAATGCGCCGTTCCTTACGCGCTTAATGTTTCTCTCTCTCTCTCTCTCTCTCTCTCTCTCTCTCTCTCTCTCTCTCTCTCTCTCTCTCTCTCTCTCTCTCTCTTTCTCTTAAACTTTTCCGTTTATAGAAATATGATGGAGAATCAGCACCCTATAGAAGTTTGCCAGTAACTTTTGATAGAGTAAGACAAATTTATAATCCAATGTACTTTTCTTCCTTGAATTGTTTGCAATGGCCATAACAATTTTCGTGACCTTAAATCTACTCGATAATTAGTTATATAAAGCAATGTATATGTTACGATATTTTATTTTTCAAAAAGTGGCGCAAATAAAAATTAAATTTTGAAAAATTATATAATTGAAATTATTGTTCCGTACTGAGCGCCAATTTTGTGTTCCGTACTGGGCGACATACATTTTACAGCTTTTTAACTAATCTTTGCGCATAGATCAAATTTAAAATTGTACGGGGGTGAGCTCTGAAAATAAACCACTTTGTCCTGCCTGCACCGAACCTACGCTTTTTCGTGCATGTATTGCGGCGGAAAGTGACTTTTTTATGGAGAATTGAGCCTTAGTCGGAAAGTATGCCCTTGGTTAAAAAAGTAATTACTTTCCGTCCTAGGACTTACGTTTTACTGTAGGTCTGTCTTTTCAGTCCTAGTGCGGAAAATAATAGAGCTACTTTTCGCTCTCCATTACATGCCCTCTAAAACGAACTTCCGGTGCAGGTATTGGACACAAAGTCGCTTCGCGGGTACCAAATGCAGTACGAGTCGAAGCGAGCTAGCACGAACCGAAGGCGACTACAACCACATGAGGTCAAAAGCCCACTTAGCCCTTGGTGTACACCATATTTTTTGTAACACTACAAGTATGGATTTCCGCGTTTTTATTTTACATATTGAGTGGGACTGATGCAACTTTTTTCAGATGCGGCAGCAACACTGTTAATGTGTGTATATATATCGACTCGTACTGCAAACTCCATACTCGGTCTAAAAAAGCCCACTTTACGCACTTGGCACACAATATACTATTTTTTTCCCGCTCAAATAACTTTTGTAACACATGCACGATTGTTGCGTTTTTCGTACCCATTAAGCGGGCGTAAAGTGCCACTTTTTGTACCAGCGGGCAAGAAAAGTTGGCAGCGGGCAAAA
>UCQR01037911.1:5805-17748 GCA_900474235.1 Cecidostiba semifascia
TTTCTGCGATTTGATCTTTGTTGAATTCAGACATGAATTTTAAAAGGAATTGTGAAACATCTATTAACAGTGGTGAGTTACTTTCTAACAAAAATTGTCTCAATTTTACTACTGTTTGCAACATGACAGCGAGCTTGAATGTCTTCATTCCTTCCACAATTATATTTAATGCTTTGTTTGTGACATTTTCAATCATAGCAGCATTATCATCTTGGAACTCCTCTTCTTGCATTTTACTGCCAAATGAAGCGTGCATTCGTTCATTAGCAACGATATAGAGAACATCCTTGAGAAGACATGCTCCTTCAAAGTTTCTTACATTTATAAACTTCTCACTCACTCCTTCTAGTACTTCAGAATTTAACTTGGTTAAAATTTTAAGTTTACTTGGTGGGTCCAGATGCTCCATCATGAAATCATAAATCGTTCTTCTGCTTTGTTCATTCTTCTTTCCTGGTAGTGTTAAAACGTCTTTTTCTTTTTTCCTCAAAGTTCTATCGGTAAATTTATGCCTTGTTTGACAATTATTATAATGAAAAATACTCCTTATAAAAGATTGTGAAATCAAAGTCTTGTTTTTCACCAATAACCTTTCTTTTATTAGAAATACCGTCAGCTCTCTTATTGTCTCATCCTTGTCTGAAAGCATTGTCAAGACGTGATAGAAAAATGCACCCTTAACTTTTATGTAATCTTCAAGAAGTAGCTGGACAAATATTACAACTATGGTTTCTCTGACCAAGGTATTGGGATCCTTCATGCATATACACATGTCAGATAAATAGGGTTCTACTAAGGCAGTAAATCTGATGCAGAGATCAGCCAAAGCCTTCACAGCATTTATCCTAATAGCTGCTTGTGCTAAAGATTCTGAAGTACTTTTCCTAGCCATCAATCTTCCCAAGATCGGCATCACCTGCTCAGCAAGCTCTCGATCCCTCATAGCTTGTTGTCCTAGAAGAACTATACCAGTAGCTTTGAATTTTTCCAAAGCATGAGCTGTCATTCGGACAGTTTCACAATCAAGTAAAAAACCTTGTACAATACTTATGGTAGATTCGGACACACTCTCAGAGCATAAAAACGAAACATGACCCAAAGTATGCATAGCTTTCAAGTAGATAATGATATTTTCATCTGATATTTCTTCATCATCTTCTTCAAGCTGCTCAATTTGACCTTCCGATAGCCTCATTAAATCAATTACATGTGACTGCATCATATCATCTCCGTTGGATTTGTCCAAATGCCTCGTTATTTCACTTAAAATGTCTATGCATACTGAAATACATTCAAGATTTATACGAAATTTACAAAGGCAGTCGAATATATAAGCATGAACTTCTTTCAAGTAATCTTTTTCCATTGTTTTCCAGGTATATCTCAGTACTTCTAACTTTAAGGTAGAAATGAATTCATCACCTTCAATCATTGTTTTATAATCTTCGAAATACTTGTTCATATTCATTAATTTTGTGTTCTCAGCCAAAGCAGTCAGTAAAACCCATGTCTCAACGTTGTGTTCTGATCCAATATGTGATTGTATTCTACTAATTAGTGCATTAGTAATAACACCATTTTTTACCCAAATATCACAGATTTTTGATAAATTTTTTCTCATTTTTCTTTCAGTCAATTTACTTATTATCATCCATGGTAATAAATACTGTACATTCTCGCTTTCATCTACAGTGAATGGTTTTATTTTATCTAAAACTAAATTCTGCAGAGATTCCAAAACTTTTTCTTGAACTTTGGTCTCAACGTCATATATTCGGGGTGGAACAGCTTTTATGTATTCATCCAAAAGTCTATTATCAAGAGGGTATTTCTGTAAAAGATTAGTTAATGCTTGCAGAGCATCTCGTCGTACAGTCAGTGCTGGATCTCTACAATGTTTACCAATGATAGGTGCCACTTTATCTAGCAAATCTGGAAAGTGTGTTACTAAATTCTGAAGAACATGAATAGAACTTTTCCTCACCAATGCACGTTCGTCTTTTATTCTTTCTAGCAACATAGAATTAAAAATGTTTGGACTAGGCAGAGGATTAATATCCATTTCAAGAGCATCGAGAAGGGCCTCATCCATTGGAAATGGTTTATCTTCTTCTGACATGTTTAAAAAATCTCTCACTGTCATCTTTTCATTGTTGACAAGGGATTCTACTATTGACATCGCCTTTCCTCTTACCATGCTGGAAATATCTGTAGAACGACTAAGTGCTGTGCCAACCAGTACCATCTTAACTTTCTTCCTTACTTGAACTTCATTTTCTGATACATTTATGGATAATTCCATTAACAATTTCCCAATAACTTCTTGAGCAAATATCCTGTAAGGTATCTTGTTATTAAAAGCAAATAGTATTAAATTTCTTATACATTTGATAAAAATTTTTCCTCGGCACACATTAATTAATTTTGCGACTGTAGACGCTTGCTTCTGTCTTGATTCTGATCGATCTGGAGACCTTACTAACAAATTCTGAATTAAGATCTCCATACCAGGCTCTGCTAGACTTCCTTTTGAATTTAACAAATTTTGGAGAAAGCCTACTATTGTATCCCAAACTACATTAGCAGCCCTTGATGGCAAATCTAGGTAATTTGGAGAAAGATGAGGCATTAGATTTTTCATTATAAGTTTAATGATATCTTTCACATCACCATGCCTTGGATCACAAAGGTCTTGTAAAGCTACGTAGGCATTATAAGATAAAGAAGTTGTCGAAGCTCCCGAAGATTTGCTACCATGTTCTTGGAAATGATTTACTTCAGTTTCTAACTTTGTAATCTCCACTAAATTCATTACAGTTATTTCTAAGGAATTCACTTGGTATTTCATATAAAATGTCTTAAACAATGTGATCAAGTCATATAAAATGCTGTTCAAACTTTTGACCAGAGTTTTTTTCTCACTTTTTAACATAGTCTCTGGACGATCTTCCAAATAAAGGCTTTCTAAATCACTTATCCTTCGTTTCTTATTCTCCACTAGATGTTCACTCAGTTTCAATGTGTCGATAGCACGGTGGTACAAGTTTGGATGAAAGACATGAAAAGTACTGCTTCCAGGTATGCTCAGCAGTGTGAAATATAAACTTGCAGATGCTAAACATGCTTGTCGAGAATCTTCATCTGCTCCTGCAGCTTGTCCTGTTTTAATTAGATACCCCAGGACAGCTAACAAACCCTTGATGTTGATGCTCAAAGCTGTAAGAGTCTGCCAGGAGACTTCCTTTCTGCTGTCCTGGTCGGACTCATCTTCACAACTGTTCAATTCTATCCATTTTTTCACTGCATCACACGTTTCTCTCAAAAACAACTCCATATCCTCACTGCCCAGGAGAATAGAGTACTCAACTGGGGGTTCAGGAAAGATAATGAATTCCCCTTTCCACACTTCATCACTCCACTGTTCGTCTAAAGTATCTAATTTGAAGTTGTCGAATATTTGCAAGGGATCCATCGTCAATTTTTCGTTAGGTCATCTCAGTAACAGCATTTTTAAAAAGTTTATGTAGTGCGCGACGCGTTGCTGCGACTTACTTTGTGTAAACATAACCTAAATTTTCTGCAAAAGATCGTTTATGATAAACAAAGAAGATGGTGATATTACTAGTGAAAATGCGCGTTACTCGCGCACTTATAGTGATATTTTAGTTTAAAATTTGGTACTATTGATTTTTCAAATGTTTTACCTTTTACTGAATGTTTTGAATAAACTTTTAATTATTGCTTGCAACCAACAAGCGATTGACAATAATTATACTTAAAGAATTTATTGTTAAAAAAATCGATCGGTTTTTGTTTTTCAGAATTAGGGAAAGATGCTAATATTGAAGATGTCACGTTTAACACGGCTCGGGAAGGACCAGCATACAAGAGAATTAGAATTTTGCAGTATACAACGATGTTTAAATTGTATTCGGAAACTATGCATGATTACAACGAAAACTTGCTGCGATATCACGAAAAATGTTCATCACTTTTACACCGACAAAGACGTTTATGTAAGGCAATTAAAATTTGAATTTCATAAAAAATCTAAAAAAAAAGGAAATTGATTATTATTTGTTATAGTAAGACGACAAATCACGAGTGAAGAATTAGAAGACATGCTGGACTCTCAAGAGACTAGTTTGTTCGTTGATAATGTATGTACACTTTATTCACAAATCAATTATAATGTCTTTAAAATTGTCATTTATCCAGATTTTAGCAGAAACTAAGCTGGCTCAGCAACAATTGTCAGATATTGAAACAAGGCACAATGAGTTACAAAAATTGGAAAAATCTATTGTTGAAGTGCGAGAAATTTTTCTTGAAATGGCATTTTTAGTTGAAAGACAAGTATGAACAAATATTTTCTATCATGAATATGCTAGCGAATTTTTCGGAACAAATTATCATTTCGTTACTTATTATAGGGTGAACAACTGAATTGTGTAGAATATTTTGCAAGTAAGGCCACGGATGATGTTGACAGTGGACGTGATCGACTTATTAAAGCAAACGAAAAAAGAAACAAACAGAGAATGGTAAAACCCTTGATTGACTCTTTGCTAATCATGTAAAATAAAATAATCACTTTATTTGTATTTTATTTCAGAGAAAAATGAAGATAGCTTTAATAATATGCATTATCATTATAATAATATTTTTAATGATAATTTGTTCATAAAGTTCACATTTTATGAAAATTCGACAATGCAATAATAATGTTAATTTATATTTAGTGTTAGTAACTTTATATAAAAACATAAAATATTTTTTCTTATAAAAATATTAAAATTTGTAGTAAATAATTTACCTTGTCTTAATCCTAATATAAAATTTATATTCATAGTCTAATAGACATGTTAAAAAGTTAACATATATGCACAAATTTTAGGCTTTTACAGAGTCTTCAGTGACATTTTTCACATAATTTTTGAAAAACATTACAACACCCTTTGCACTTGGTCGTGTCATTAAATCTTGATCTGTACAAGCATAAAATATCTCAAGTACTTTGTCATATTCTGGACCTAGCTCTATTGCAGGCAAAGGTGGTCGAGTACCTAAAATCCACATGCAATTCAAATTTACTATAATCTTAAAATTTTATGAAATTAATTCCATGATCAAACATACCATAATTGCCATCATCTGGATCTTTTAAACTTTGAATAAAACTATCCTCCATATCTGAACTATTAGGGTTGTTATTTTCTTTGCTGATATCAAAAGTTTTACATTCAAGCATTGAATCATCAGCAGATAAATCCATAGAAACATCATCAGGATTTTCATAATGTGGTGGGGATAAAGCTATCATTTCATACAAAACAAGACCATATGACCACATGTCTGCTTTATTTGTGATGGGTCCCTCTTCTGTTATAAATAAAAAAATAAAGGTATTATCTCCTTTTTTGATATTTTGTAGAAGAAAATTTGCAAGTCATTTAGTGAGCGAGAGCAAAAAAATTGGCAGCGGTGGGATTCGAACCCACGCCTCCGAAGAGACTGGTGCCTTAAACCAGCGCCTTAGACCGCTCGGCCACGCTACCACATGTTCTGGCTTTGGTTTAGAACAATTTTTCAGAAATAGAAGATGGGGTTCAATTTGTAACATAAAATTTTGTCAAAATGATAATCAAAAGCAGCATATTTTTTAATAAATGCAGAAATTTACCACTAATGACTTCAGGTGCACTCCAGCATTGTGTTCCAATGTACATAAATTCGTCTGTTGATGTATCTATTTCAAGAGCTTTGTTTAATGGAACAGAAACTCCAAAGTCGCATATTTTCACTACACTGTAGTCCTTTGTAACTAAAACATTATAGCTTTTCATATCACCATGTAATATGTATGCTGTATGATGAAGGTACTCCAAGCCTTTTGCAATTTCATAGCCAATTTTTAGTATGTCATTTGCCGGGAACTGATCTTCTCCTGCTTCTACTCTTTCTTCAATTAAATCTCCTATTCATAACAAAAATAAAATTGCAAGTTATTGAATACACTCATGTAGAATAGCAGTTTAAGATTAAATATACAAACCCAAAGAAATTTCTATCTTTTCCATGGCAAGGCAAGGATCACCACTAGGTGCATATGTGAAAGCCCTGAATCCAACAATATTCGGATGCTTTAACTTTCTAAGGATTTCTGCTTCCAATTTGATCCTTGAATTGTACTTTGGGTCTTGTGTAACATTTTTGTTGCGTTTTTTTATTGCCCATGGTGAACGAATAAATCCAACTTTCGGCGATCTCTCCAGAGTGAAAACATTTACACCTACAAAGTATAAATTACAAATTAACACAGCGAAATTTAAGAAAAAGAATATATTCGCAAAAAAAAAAAAGGAAAAGAGAAACTTTACCGCATCCATAACCTATCTGCTTTAGGAAAGGCGATGGAGGAATTTTTATGGGTGTATGAAACTCCGAATTTTCAGCTATTCTGCTCCTGGTTCTTTTGGAAACTGGCGTCTTAAATTCTGCCATTTTTGCTTGATTTCTAATTGATAAAATGACAAAAAATAGAGAGCGACAACCGTATGCTCGCAGGTAAACAAAACCGTGCGTGTAAGTAACCGTTTTGACTTTTCAAATGCAGAAAACGACGCTCAAGCAAGGGGCGGTGCCAACATAAATATTCAAAAAACACTGACGTGTTTTTGTTCTGCGCGGTATCACTATAGGTGTTTGAATTATTCGATATAAAGTTGAGAATTATTTGATTTTAAGATATATATTATACGATATATATATTATAGATTAGATAATAAAAACTTATAAATCGATTAATTTTTTATAAAATAGATAACATGAAGCTATATAAATTTAAATTACCAAACAATTAAAAACTAATATTTATAAATTTTTTAAAAATTTAATGAGTTATTGTCATAGTTTTTTGAAGGGAGGAAATGGGATTTGGGTGCTTAATAGTTCAATAATAAGACATTTTGATTTAATATAAAATGTAAACAATAATATTTTTGAACAAGTAACACACAGTATTTATCTAACAAGTAACACACAGTATTTACAGAACCAGTTTTACAATCTAACTGTAACAAAATCAAATTGTTGACAATTTTACAGAAAGCTGATAAAACTGATTACAGGACTTATTGTTCTCCCCCTCAGTGTAAAAGACCAGAACAATAAGCCCTGACATGAAAACTAATTATCAGTCTTTTAGGAACAAACTTGGTAATACTACTACTCGAGCAACTCATCACTTTTTCTTAAACTGCTTTAGGATCTAAAAATTACCGATTGAAAACAAATGTTAATTATCGTAATAAATGAATTATTGAGTAAACCAATTATAAAAGTTGATCAGTTTTAATCGGATTGAATGCATTATATTTCGATCAGAAAAAAGCTCGAACAAATTCAATTAAATTTAAAAGTGATCAACTTTCTTAATTGGTTTGAATCGGATCAATCGGTTATTTTTTGCGGATGTTAAACTTTGGCAAATCTATTTTCTTCAGCCTTGATGTTATTGGCTTAATCAACTTCTTCAACTGTTGGGCCGGAGTAGTTGTTACCCCCTTCACCTTGTCTGTACTGATTCCCACAGTCCTGAGGCCCAGATGCACCTCCAGTGTGGATCTTCGTCATGATTGGTGAACACTGTTTCTGCAGCTCCTCCAGTTTGTGTTTGTACTCTTCCTTCTCGGCCAAGGTATTGTTGTCGAGCCAGCGGATGGTCTCGTCGCACAAGCTCAGCACGCTATCTTTTTCGGATTGCGCGAGTTTGTCGCCGCTGTCCTGGACTGCTTGTTTAACCGAGAAAACATAGCTCTCGACCTGGTTGCGAGCAGAGACCTTCTCGCGCTGCTCTTCGTCCTGAGAACGGTATCGCTCGGCGTCTGCCAGCATCCTGTCGATCTCCTCCCGCGACAGGCGGCCCTTGTCGTTGGTGATGCGGATGTTGCTGCTGCGACCGCTGGCAGTGTCCTTGGCAGTGACATGTAGGATACCGTTGGCATCCATGTCAAAGGTGACGTCGATCTTTGGCACGCCACGAGGCGCCGGGGCGATACCACTGAGTTCGAAGCGACCAAGATGATTGTTGTCCTTGGTCATGGCTCGCTCACCCTCGTACACCTGGATGGTAACAGCTGGTTGGTTGTCCGAGTACGTAGTGAAGGTCTGCGACTGCTTGCATGGAATGCGGGCGTTGCGCTCGATGATGTTGGTCATGACTCCTCCGGCGGTCTCGATGCCGAGAGACAGAGGTGCAACGTCTACCAGCAGAACGTCTTGGAGTGTTGAGTTCTTGTCACCCTCACCGGTCAAAATAGCTGCTTGTACTGCTGCACCGTAGGCGACTGCCTCGTCGGGATTGATGGACAAGTTCAACTGCTTGCCACAGAAGAAGTTCTGCAGCATAGACTGGATCTTCGGGATACGAGTTGAACCTCCAACGAGGACGACGTCGTGGATGGATCGTTTATCCAACTTGGCATCAGCCAAGGCCTTCTCCACTGGTTCGAGAGTGGAACGGAACAGATCAGCACAAAGCTCTTCGAAGCGAGCCCTGGAGACTTTAGTATAGAAATCAATGCCCTCAAGGAGTGCATCAATCTCAATCGAAGCCTCTGTGCTGGAAGATAGGGTACGCTTGGCACGTTCTGCTGCTGTTCTCAGACGTCTGAGGGCCCTTGGATTAGATTTGATGTTCTTCTTATATTTCCTCTCAAATTCTTTGCAGAGATGGTCAACAAGTCTTGAGTCGAAATCTTCGCCTCCGAGATGAGTGTCTCCCGCCGTGGCTTTCACCTCGAAGAGAGACCCTTCGTCGATGGTAAGGATGGACACGTCGAAGGTACCTCCGCCAAGATCGAATATGAGAACATTCTTCTCGCCTTTGAGATTTTTATCGAGACCGTAGGCCAGAGCCGCGGCTGTCGGCTCGTTAATGATCCTGAGAACGTTGAGACCGGCGATCGCTCCAGCGTCTTTGGTGGCCTGACGCTGTGAGTCGTTAAAGTACGCGGGTACTGTGACAACCGCGTCTTTCACCTTCTGTCCCAAATACGCTTCAGCTGTTTCCTTCATTTTCGTCAGGACCATCGAGCTGATCTCCTCCGGATTGAACCTCTTCTTCTCGCCGCGGAACTCGACCTCGATCTTGGGCTTACCGCCTTCGTTGACGACTTTGAAGGGCCAGTGTTTGATGTCATTTTGGATCTTCTCGTCGTCAAATCTGCAACAGAAAGGTGAATCGCATATTTAGTATTTTGCAATGCTGACACTATTATTGATTAAAAAAAAAATCTTTCAAAAACAAAAGCAACTAAACAAAAAAAAAAACCGCTGAACAAAGTGAGGTTACGTAAACTAGATAATTTTATCCTGCTAACTCGCGATAAAAATTATAACTTTTGTAAAAGTAATTAGAAAATGAATAAGTACCTTCTGCCAATAAGCCTCTTGGCGTCGAAGACTGTGTTAGCGGGGTTCAATGCCACCTGATTTTTGGCAGCGTCGCCGATGAGGCGCTCCGTGTCCGTGAAGGCAACATAGCTGGGTGTTGTTCTGTTGCCTTGATCGTTGGCGATGATCTCCACTTTTCCTTGTTGCCAAACTCCAACGCAGGAGTAGGTGGTTCCCAAGTCAATACCAATTGCGGGCATCTTGTTTGTGTATTGCTTTACTTTCTCACTTTCGTAGTTATTCGTTTGATTGCTTTTCATGTACTGGCGCTCTCCGCAGCGCCGCGCGCTTATATACCCGAGCTCGGTCTGCTCGGTCGATACTGGAACATACTCGAACGCTCTTTCGCGCGCATTCTAGAATCTTCGTCTTTTCCATTGGTTTCTATTGCATTTTATTCCTTTCTGCACGAGTTTTCTCATTTTAAATTAGTAGTCTGATCATTTTTGACGTTCAAACTATTGTTTGAGACATTTTTTTTCTCATAATGTTTTATTTTTACGAAAAAAATAGAAATACATTTTCAACTAGCTCGTCCGGATAGGAGCGCTGTGCTGCCCTGACCTCTATGGCGAAGTCGAGAAACTTCTACGTGTATACAAAGCATTTTTTTAGCATTTGGCACATATATAATATGACGTTTTTAATTATTTTAAAGATTCGTATATTGCACATTTTAGTATAAAACAATGCATCTAATGTGGTTATTGCGGTATGTACATATATGCCCATACTACACGTTATTACGCGAGAAAATCTCGAACGTCGTGGATCGTTGCGGACGATCCTAGTACATCCGAAAATATTCTGGAAACGCAACAGTAAACAAACCTGTGGAATGTGTACATGTGCGTGTCCCTAACCACGAAACGTGTTTATTTGACGAACGTCGCACACATACTTACTACTAATAAAAGAAACATGTGTACTTAATTGCGAATAAACAACTTGAAGCCAATTGGATTCTAGATCTTACGAAAGGGTGAATCAAGGATGATGGGACAACGGCGTAATATGGGGCGATCAATATACCGGCGCTGGCGCGATACTATTCGGGTAAGTTCAAGAAGTTTAATACGTTTATTTTCGTTTGCGAATAATCTTCGATAAAAAAAAGAGCAAACCGCGTATCATGAATTGCAGTACCAGAATTTCGAAGAAAAGACGTTCTTTGTCTTTTGAATTTGCAAATCTGGAAACCCATAGGTATTTGAAGAGTAAAATCGATGCGTCGAGAACTCTTTAGAATCATCTTTCGACCAAAATAAACTCTGACTCAGATGCGTTCTAAGAATCTTCTTGTCGTTGCTTATGTTTTCGATGTACTTATTTTCCATTTTCGAGATGTCTCCGGGAAGATATTTGTAAATACGAAAGATAATACACAGTTGATACTGAGGTCTACACTGTGTTTTTATTTTTAGCTGCGAAATGCATTCGCGATGTTTACTAATGACCTGTTTTCATTATAAAGACATTTGAAAATAAAATTAATTAATAAAAAATATACTTAATATGCATAATGATAGTCATGGCAATAAAAGCTGAATAATATACATATATCGCGCTAATTTAGATATAGTGGATTTTATTCAAAGGCATATATAACTCGAATACTTAAATTTTTCCGCATGAAGTTTTCATAGAAAGGTATATTTGCTTCCCATCATTACCATTTTTCTCATACATTATTATATTTCACCAACTCTTTCCATCATCAAGTGTTTGCTTAATACAGACTAATTGAGCAATCTTTTTCGGTATGCAAAAATTATAATCGACATTTTGCATGATTCTCATCAGCGAAAACGGTAGAAACCTAAAATTTCATATCATCAAAATCCACTCATAATCGTATAACGCATCTCATCGTCGTAATCACAGAAATTCCCTCATCCAGACAGCAGCAAGTGTATAACTCTCAGACACAATCCATAAATTAAATGCCCTCGCGGCGGACCCTATGAGAAAAAAAAGAGTACTTAAGTAAGTAAAAAGACCCGCAATCAGCGAATCTCATACTACTCTAATACCGTGATGTGTGTGAGAAAGAAAAGACGAAGAAAAAAGAGGGAGAGTACTTACTTATATAGCGCGCACGAATCAACGCATACATATACACGCTGCAGCAGCAGCCGCCGCCACGGTATCTAGATCAACGCATCAGAGAGTCGCATAACGGTAAAGCTGCCTCTCGCGCGAGAGAAGGATATATACAGAATATATTTATTATGCTTTCTGGTCCTTTTTTACCCTCCGATCTCGTTTTCAGATTTTCTTTTCCAGCGGCGCCTACGCGCGATATAGCTGTACAGTTAATAATTCTTTAATGACCGGTATACATACACATACGCATTGCCTGGATTACTTTCTGTGTACATAAAATCCTCATCAATTACGCTTACGGTGTTTTTCTATAACGATCGTTTATCATTACACTTGTAGCATTTCTCAAAATCCTTCTCTATATTCCCACACTTTCCCCCC
>UCQR01037928.1:5405-18988 GCA_900474235.1 Cecidostiba semifascia
TCTTATCTATAAATTTGCATTTTGTAATCGCACAAGATCGCATGAATATTTTTCTTGTGTCTGATGCACACGTGAACGGCGCTTCTCGTTAATTTTTTACCATGTTACAATAAAAGTCTATTATCGCGAACGATATTAATAGGATGACTGATATATCTGGCGCGAAAAATTAATACTTTTCCGAGAATAAAATGAGTTTACTCTGCGGAGCCTTGAATATAGCTATGAAAACTATTTCGACCATGAAAGAAAACCGTTGTAGTGTGCAAAATGAATGAATGTATAATACCACGTTAATACATACCTATCTCAATTACATAAAAACGTGACAGGCATTAGAAATTGTAAAGTGGATATGCCGTTACCGATGTCGAAAAGAAAACGCCTTAGAAATACATACGACCCTTTTTCAAGCTCATAATACTCACAGCGAATTTGTGAACCGAATGTTTATCTGATATTAGAATCGAAAATCAACCAAAATAGTGAGATACAGCCGAGATAAAAATGAATAGCGTGAAAACGATTTATCTCGGCTCTGAGATCGCGAAAGTCGCAAAAAGCGTTTGTCACACGCATCAGTAAATAATGGATAAGGCCATACATAAGTATATACCTATACCCTTCTTTTGTGTCCAGGAATAAGCGGCAAAACGCAGATCCTCTACGCCATGGTTTTCACGGCGCGCAACACGGATTTGACGATTAGATATGTCTCGCTGTACAATACCATACTGAAGATAGTATACCTCGGCATCACATATTGTACAGTATTATCGATATTCCTATTCTTCAGGAAGACTTACGACCGTAAACGCGATGCCTTCAGGTAACGTATCTTATATATGCTGAAAATTCACGCGCCCAACCTATCTTTTTGCATTCTCGCACATATATAATACACTTGTACCTGTTTTTGTTGCAAAATATACTTTAGAGTCGCGTAAAAGATTCCCGTTGACTCTGAGTTCGTCTTTACTTGCAGTTTGTTTTCAATTTGCTTAGAGTTTGCGAAACAGCTACTTGTCATAACTATCATGAGAAAGTCGTTTGAGCTAACGCCAATTGTTTAGAAATGCGCTTTAACGAACAAAAGGTAGTTGCATCGAATTAAATGTCAACTCATTCACCTCAAGCATACTTCATTGAAGTATGAATGAAACTTTTGATGGTTTTTTTTCCTTTCGTCTCGTTACAGAATTAATAATACGCATATTATGAGCATTTCTACGGCCGGAAATCTGCAACAACACCGTTCAAAAATAAATAACATTCTTTTAGGGGAACACCTACTGGACCAGTTTTTTTTCGGTTCTCTATACTTACAACATCACGGATATGATAAAAATAGTGAGCTCATCTGAAAGAGTGACAGGCGTTTTTTGCAGCGAGTTTAACTTTACTTCTGCTGTTAATAACAAAAATTTGTTATTAAATAATACTAAAAGCAATCCACACAATTACGCACAAATCATAAAAATCACGATTTTTACGAAATTAAATGAGTTTTTTCTTTTTTTAAACGTTCGTTATAACTTTTCATCCGAGCGGTCACTTATCACAATTTTTTTGCTCTTTCATTGTACTTTCATTCTAATCGTATAAAGCGTTTATTCGCGCACTTGAAGAATATGCCATTCAGCAAAATAGCTATAAATTTGCATAAGAGGATTTAATCTTGCCGCTAAATTAATTTGTCATTAGTTCGTACCGTTTTTTTCCATATTCGAGATGCTGTAAAGAACCGCAAAAATCTGGTCCGATATACTCCGATTTATTTTTGAACAGAGTTGTTGCACATTTCCTGTCGTATTATACAAATGCTGATATACACAAATATAATTAAATGTATACGATAAATTAAAAAATCAATCTCTCCTCTTCAGAATCGAATTGCTGATCTTACCGTGTGCAGTATTTGCTCTGTTCCTGAACAAAGCCTTCGAGACCATCGAAGTATTCTGGACGTTCAGTGTTTACCTCGAGGCAGTGGCCATAGTCCCCCAGGTCTATCTGGTCTCCAAATCGAAGCAGGTCGAGTCTGTGGTGCTGTCCTACATCTCGTGTCTGGGCTTGTACCGTGGTTGCTATCTCATGCACTGGCTATATGCGTACATCAAGCAGTCGCCGAACAACGAGCCTGAGCACATAGCCGTCGCCAGCGGCATTGTCCAGCTCATCTTTTACTGCGACTTCTTCGCGCGCAACTTGCCCATACTCAAACCTAAACAGTATGCGAACACTACTGAAGTTGTTGCAGCACGAGATAAAGGAGTGACAGTGAGTGAGATGGTGGCCAAGGACGAAGGAGCCGGACAGGTTGTTAGGTTGCCCGATGTTGAACGGGAGGGGACGGCAAACAAGGACGAAAGGGAAGAGGCCGCAGGTCATGGGAGTATGAATGCTACTGAGGAAAGTGTAAGGAATTAATTGTATTTTTTATTTTGCTAAGATTAAGCAAGTTGAAATTCTTTTAGAATATGAGAAATAACATTAGAATTTTCTTTGCTACGTTCATCCGATGTCGTATCGAATTCAACTTTCCCACGTTTTCAGGTCACTTTACTGGTCTAGCAAAAGGAGCGAGGAACGAGTAACTAGGTAATCTCCTAAGGCATGAAATATCATCCTAAGCACTTTCATGCGTGAAATGGTTGCTAAACTGACCCTAAGCATGTCTTTGTTCCAGACATCTTATGATGCATTCCAAAGTCATTTTACGTTTAATGTCTATAGGTATACATATTAAGTAAAAGCTGTATATTTTTTGTTTCATTTTAATCGCAAAAGAAATGTGATAGTCAAGATTTTCGTAATACGCGCACTTATTAACTTTGTTAAGTTCATGTGATTAATTTTTATTTATCGTCTTTAACTTTTATATTCCTTGAATGTTTATATTGTTTGTGACTAACTCACTAATGTAGATATATGCTAAAGTACTTTAAAAGGCAAGATTTTTACATTTTATACAAAATTTTAAGTAAAAAATTTTATAAACATATTTTAATGAAAAAAAAATATAAATTTTGATATCTTTTTCACGTTAATTGTAATTAACGAATAAGATGATATTTTATACTTTTATATAATCAGTGTTGTATAGGCGTATATAACTACGTATGATTTCCTATACTTTTAACTGTCCTAAATTTGTAACAAATCCGACTGATTTATGTATTGATGTTAATGTGATTTAATAAATATTTATAATATAACTCTTTATATACCAATTTCTAGCAATAAACCACTTTTGTTTTATAAACAAATTCAAGAAGAATGTAAAGGAAAAAGCAGGAAAAGGTTAAAAAAGGGAAAAATAGTCAAGTTTTATATATAACAATATATTAATTGTCCTCTATTCAAATAGTATACTATAGATTGTAATGACGATGAATAATGATTGCAGTGAGTGCTAGAGTAGATTGTAGTATTGTAGAAGATATTGTTTAAGAAAAATCATTAATACGGTAACTTTCATAATCTTTGAAATATTGATGACGATGTATTCGTTACAATTCGTAGTTCTTTTTTTTTTAAAAAAAAGTTTCGTAGCTTTTTTTGTTTTCTACCTAGGCCCATGATACGAATGTAATTGCATATTACAATAGATAAAGTTAATCATTTAAAAATTGCCTTTCGCAAATATTGCGAAACTACGAAATCGGTGGACCCATCTTCCGTCTTTATAAATATATAATATATAAACTATTTAAAAATGAGAGTTTGATGTGCCATGCACAGTTTAATAAAAACTAATTCGAGCGTTTGCTATGAACAAGATTTTTATCAGTGTACGGAAAAAGGCGCCACACAAGAAGAGACGCATTAGGCTGTACAGTATGTCCTCTCCTTGCGATTCCTTATAATACTCGTACAGTAGAGAGCTATTTTAAGATGTAAAACACGATTATTAAATCCATAAAAGTTAACAAAAAACCTACTAATGAAGTATAAAGTTTGCTCGACGAGCGCGAACAATATAACAACGGGCGAATATCAATGAAAAGGACGATTTTCGATGATCCAGGCACTACCTTTCCTTCAGTGCAAATAATGAACCGCGACTGTGGTAAACGTAAACATACTATATGTACAATTCTATATTCGAATTATTCAGTGCGACATGATCCTAAGTTTGACTTTATCACCACGTGGACTTATCCGATTTGGCTGTTTCTATCGAATCGCACTCCACTATGTACAAAAGAAACCTGTAGAGATTCTTTCGGACGGACTTTGGCCAATCAGATTTTTTTTTATAACATGGACAACACCTTATTTAGTCTAATATTTTTTTCTATGCAAAAAAACATACTGTAATTTTTACCGTACATTGAAAACGTGAGGCATTGAAGCATTACAGTCATTTCTAAAACTCTTTCCTTCATAGAAAAAGAGCTTGTAATCAATTGCTTTTTGATTTTTTTTTTGCATCAAAAGTATAAACATACAAAGACTTTAAATTTAAAACAATCATTCAATAAAGATATTCCAGCTAATTAATCCAGTGTTAAATAAAAATATATATTTTCTATACATTGCAAACTTATTTATCCAAGTTGCTGATTAGGTACTAAATAGTTCATTTGAACAAAAGATCATGAGAAAACTAATGATAATTCTACTATCATTTTACTCACAAAACACAACTAAAAAAACAACAAAAACTTTGTATAAATTATAAATTTCACATCACACATCACACTTTCTAGTACACTATTATTGGAAGTACATAGAAAATTTAGCTCAAAATTGTACAATAAAAAATCACTCCGATTTCTCACGTTTCCAAACCACCGTTACCGACAAAAATTACAAGTTTCTCCTTTTCGTGCGCCAATCACAAACAATAGCCTACATTAATCGACATCGAGATCATCACGATTGCTCTTCGACTCAAAATTACCGCTACTGCTTTGCCCGTCAGCGGACGGCGACGATTTCATGGGAGTTGAAGGCTGCTGAACAACGGTCAATTCCTCAACAGGAATTGCTGTCTCTCCCTTCGCATCCTTGATGCTAGAATCAGATTGAGGTTCCAATTCCCTTTCTAATATCTCATCTGATTTGGGGTCCTCTTGGTGCAGCCTCACACCCATGCTTGACCCCGTTTTGTCGACATCGTCTTCATCTTCGTTGTCATCATCGTCGTCATCGCTCACGTTAATACCCTGCTTCACCGGATTGCACATTTGCACGACCCTGTTGTTGCCATTCGACGAAGACGACGGGTTCACTAGGTTCAATTTTAGTCGATCGCGTGTGTGCCTCAGTTCGCCCAATTGCTGGCGATCGCTGAATGATTGCTGCTGTCCAGATACCGCTTCTTCGCTTTGCTGGATCTGGCATTCCTGGCTCGGACCTTCTTGGGGCGTTGATGCAGCTCCACTGCCGCTAGCGCCGGGAAAGAATTGACTAACGTATTTTCCATCTCCCGACTGAAACTGGAACGGACGGTTCGAACTGCTTACAAAGAACTCCTCATCTCCTCCTGTAAATGGCATAAGTTGATATTTAGGAATACGTGTGATAAACTATTGCCGCAATAAAAAGTAAATATAAAATAAAATTATAATATATAAAAGTTAATACGGCAGCTTTTTTTATAACTCCTATGGAAATCATAGTTTAAACTAAAAAGAAATAAAAAATAATAAATGCATGTAGCCAATTATCATTCACGAAAGAGTAAAGTTACTGTTGATTGCCAAAAATATTATATAAGCATTCTTATTGGCATCGCTTATACGCCTAGTTAAACCTAGGTATCTAAAATATTTTTTCCATGAGAGTTTACTAACGATTTTATTATTTTTTTTCAAGACTTACTGGCATTATTAGTCTCAAAATAATCCATTGGTTGGAAATTCAATCTATCGATGTTATCGATCATTTCTTCCCAGTCTATGTAAAAAAGTAAAATTAATAAAATTATACCTATTTGTAGCAATGGTTTTCTTTTGAGATTTCATTACTAAGAGATAGCTTCATTTTAATAGTTCTAATGCGTGTTCAATTTTGACAAAGTCTGTATAATAAAAAGATAAAAAATAAAGCAAAATTTTGCTGAGGAAAATATCGAGCAAACCTGTATACGAAGTTGGCTCCCAAGCTGATGTGATGGGACTTTGACTCTCGATGGGCGGCGTCTCCTTTGGGTACTCATAAACACAATGGTATCGTTGCTTTTTAAACCACACGCTCTTCTTTTGATCCTGTACAAATTGTATGCTTTTACACTTTATATTTACAATCTCTTTCATCTATTTTAGCAGCTAAACCTTGTACTTTTAGTGAATCATTTAAAACTACGTATGCAAGTGGAGAAGTGGATAAACAACAATAAGATAAATTACACGTGCAGCAAATATGCATAATTAAAACGTTTTAACACTTAAATTACTTTGGATTGACTAGTTGGGAAAGTAGCACACCTACCACTTCATCCTAGTAGCGAGAGAGCGTATAAATCAAACACGAAATAATGATCATTCACCAAGGACTAGAATTAATTATATGGGGGATAGGGGGATGGATAGAATAAATGAAGCAACCGGACTTACCCCAGTTTTTAGAGTCTTATCGGGTGACCTGAGAGCTGATCGATGAGGTTCCAAAGTTGCGTCCCAGGCTGACGGTGTAAACTCTTCTTCGACTTCGTCTTCGGTCTCGAATTCTTCGCCTGTATCCTCTTCCGCCTCGTCAGCTTCATCCAACTCGTTAATTTTCTTTGAATTTTCAGTCTCATGACTCTCTAGATGCGCCGCACCCGCGCCGTATTGCTGTTATGATACGATATTAAAATAGAACGTTAATTTTCTGGCGGTTCTTTGATTGTATGATCATACTTGAAGCTACTATCCTTTACTGCGGTAATTACACACTATCAAATGGCAGTAAATTTGTTATTTAATAGGTAGTTTGAATATTTAATGCATTATTTATAAGACTACAAGCTGATTGACAAAGCAATGTGTTGACTCATAAATTATTTATGTTTATAATGTTAAATGATAAAGCCTTATATTATTAAAGTTCTAAGAATTCTAATAAAAAATAATGGAATGTAAGAACTTTCTTTTAGAAACTTGTACGTATAATAAACTATTAAGCATTACCTGCCAAACAAATTCTCCAGAGCTCGAACTGTTTTCTTCATCGTCATCGTCATCATCATCGTCTTCATCCATTACAGCGTCTTCGCCTTCATCATCGTCATCATCCTCATCGTCTTCATCGTCAATCTCGTTGTCTATAGACTCGCTAGGGCCCTCTCCGTCATCCTCCTCATCGCTATCCCAATCCTGCTCGCTTGCAAAACTCGTTGACATGAGATTGTCCTGCAGCTGTGGTGGCAGCATTGGAAATGCTGACATCTGCTGCTGCCACTTGCAGGCTTCGTCTTCGGGACTTGGAAGCGGTGCTCCAGTGCCACCCGTCAAGATGCCGCCGAACCTCTTGTCCAGTGGATACAAGGGTCTGTTATGGTGTTGATACATGGTGATGTTGCGGTTATCATCTTCGGACGAGTCGTGGTTTGATAGCTCCTGCGATTCTTGCGAGTGCGTAGAGCCGCCTTCAACGAGTGTCGCCCGATTCGTTTGCGTGTCTATGAGGAGAACATCGTCTTCGGAGAGGGAGTTGCTGCCTCCCTTAGAAGCTATTGATGCGTCTCGTGAATCATCCCTCGTGTTGTTGAACGATTCTGAATTGCCGGCACTCTCACGTTCCTCCAGGATTGGACTCAGTGGCGTACCATACGTGTTGTACCTAATAGATATATCCACTGCACCGCTACGCTCCGCGAGTTCCTCCTCGACTTCGTCCTCCCAATTTTTGCTGTCTACATCGCTGACGAGTGAGGGTTCATCTTCGTCGTGGGGTTCCTGAGCCTCGACTACTGACATCTGCGCGTGAGGAAGTTTCTCCCGCAGTTCGTTGCGAATCGCCGCAACGAATTCCTCGTCCATGCCAAAGGACACGTAAGAGTTGTCGCTGCGTAACGACATTGTCGAGCTATCCTCGTCTTCGTTGTTGTCTAATGAAGCCAAACAGGGCCAGCTACTGCTTTCAGCAGCATGGTGTGAGGCGCTACTGTTTAAATCTTCACTCAGTAATGCGGCCCGATGGGTCGAATCGACGGGGCCGCATTCCGAATCCATGGGCTGAGAGTCGAGAACGGCGCTGCAGCTCAGATTTGCCTCGTCACTGCTAGACTTGTCAATCTGGACTATTTCTCGCTCGGTTTCGCCTGTTGCCTCACTTGACGACTGTACGGTCTCAGATGTCTCGGCCTCCAGATCTATGTCTCGTTGTATGGTGTTTGATGGTGAGCCTTCGGGTGCCTACAATGAAAAATGTTATAGTAATGTTTTTACGGTATTATAATGCTCAATATTAAGATATCACTTATGAACTGTTCGTACCTGGAGTAGTAGCGCTTTATCAACACTCGGATCTAAGGAGTCGTTCAGCGTGCCGTAACACTCTGCATCCAGAATAGTGTCTAGCTCGAAGAGTATACGCAGCTGTTCCTCCTCAGCGCTGTCGTGAGTCGTCGTGGACTTCGGTGTGTTAGATTGTGAGGCGACAAGATTTGGCAGCGGACCAGTTAACGGACTTTCCTCTTCCTCGCAAGACTCTTTATCACGGAAGCCGGAGTCAGAGCTACGTTCATCATCAGGAGTTGACATTCGCTTCCTGTCATCCTCGTCGTCCATTGGCAAGTGTCGCTTCGACAATCCAGGTAGATCCTCAGCGTTCGAATACTCATCTTCGGCATCTTCGGCCGAATACTCCGCGCGCGACTGTGGTGATGGCGTAACGGCTTCTTCGTTTGATTCAATCTTGTGTATAGGCGAGGGCGTCGTAAAATTATTTAAACTCGCTGATTTCTGCTCCAGAGCGGTGTCAAGAACACTGTTCCACGAATTTACGTCGATCAAATCTGCTTTAACAGTGTGATTATTATTTTTCAAACTTTCGCTTTCTTCCACCTCCTCCTCATCGTCATCAAGGTCAGTTACTTGAAAATTATTAGAAAAACAAGAAGGCGGTACGCTGCTCTCCTCGCTCACAGCCAAGACAGTCTGAGATCCCGTCGCATCTTGTGAATTCGATGTGATAGTCGTTGTAGCGACTTGTTCATCGTATCGTAACGGGGATTGATTCCAATCATTCTTTGATAGAAGTTTCATTCCTTGATCATCAGAAGACTGGATATCTACAGAACAAATTTAAACCATCATTAAAAAATTTTTTTCGACTGCCTGAAATTAAGTTTCCATGAAAAAATACTTACTAGGTACAGGTTCTTTATTTAAAGTTTTTATTTCACTTTTTACAAGGCTCTCTTCTTTAACAACGGGTTCCACTTTAGACTCAAAGGCCAGTCTGAGTATCGGCGTCTGGCCTTGGTCCATTGTTAAAGTCAGCAATTTGGGCCGCTCTGCAGAATTAGTATTCTGCGTTATTCTTGATCCTCTCAAGCTGTTTCCTGGTACAAGAGGATCCCTGAGCTTTCTAAGTGCAAGATCAAATTGATCGTCAAAGATAGCACTTGGTAGATCACTATCGCTACCCCTAGCTGGTAGCCTTTTCTTCATCAACAGAGATTTCTCTGCCATTGGCATCTTTCCGGCAAGAAAATACATGTTAGTTGAAGTAATTTAAGTTGCGCACATAATTTAAACACATCTATTTATCATATATATGAGCAACCTTTATTACCTGGGGTCCCAGCGACAAGTCAGCATCTGAGTCAGGTTCTATGTGCACTAGTACCATCAAATCTGCCACTGATTTGGATTTCTGTTTAACTTTTTCAGTATATGCACCGCGTTCGACTCTGCCTCGCCAGCTCTCCTCTTCTGTTTCAGAATCCGAGTCGCGGAACGGGTACCGGCTTCGCACTAAACCACCAGGTGCATTCTTAACGGGCTCCTCGGGTCCCAATCGGAACGATGTTTGAGTAAGACTGGGCCATTGCTCCGAATCGAGACTGCCTCGCAGATCTTGTAGGCTTGCACTTCTTGTTTGATTCTGCGTGATGTTTGGTCGTAAGGTTTCCCATCGTTGCTCAAAGTCCGATGTCTCGGCTTCTAGCTGGTCTTTCAAGAGTACGTGTCTCACCTGAAGTCAAAAAAAAAAAAAAAAAAAAAAAAAAACGTTAAAATAAATTTCTTTAATTTTCAATTTATTTAATAACGTTGGGATTAGTAACCTGTTCTAAAGGTGACCTCTTCTCAGGTTCAAGAACTAGACAAGTTTTGATTGCTTCCAACAAATTGGAAGCGCAGTTGTCACTGTTTTGCAAAAGCAATTGTGAGCCAACTGGTTTTAGTCCAGACTTCGATGACAGTAACACCTCTATGATTTTTTCATCTTCTAGATCGTTGTACGGTCGTTCGCCCCACATCGCTATTTCCCATAACAAAACCGCGTAACTCCACAAATTGGCGCGTGGAGTTATTTCGCGGGTTTCTATCGTCGTTTCCGTGCACTCGACGGATTCTGGAGCCGACCATCTAATCGGCAGTGCTCTGTCACCTAGAAACCAAGAATTAAATTTTAATTTCAAGGCTTTGAAATGTCGAATTTTAAATGTAATGCGTTATCTAACAAAGAATGGAAATGTCACGATTGTGTCACGAAATGATCTCAAATCTTGTTAGCAAAACAGTATTTACAAAGTACTTAAACGTCTTTATATAATCTATTTAACACGCAAATCATAGCTTGTATCGATTGGCTAGAGGAACAATAAATTCGAAACACTCTAGCTAATAAATCTTTAGCTACCTAGAACATAATAGTCTCCGGGATATTTTTCAACGCCCGTCCCATAATCGCCCAGCTTGATGGACAAATCCGAAGCGACAAGGCAGTTCCTCGCCGATAAATCCGTGTGGGCAAGTCCGTGCTCGTGCATATGTCGCAGGCCAGCGCCAACCTCGATGGCAATACGCGTGGGCATGTTCTCCTTGTCGAGGGCCTGCCGCGACTGAGCGTCCCGATTGGAGCGCAGGAAACCCTTCAAGTCGCCCAATGGACAGGACTCGAAGAGCAGCAGGTACGGATCGGTTTCCAAACATGAGCCGAACAGCGACAGGATATTACGATGGCGAAGTTTGAAATAGGGCGTCGCCTCGCCGAGGAACCAGGCTTTCTCTTTAGCGGTAGCCTCCTCGGTCAGTATCCTTACGACGACGTTGCCATTTTTTACATTAGTCTTACCCTGAATTGAAAGAAAAGAATATAATCATGGATTCTGTAAAATATATATATTTATAAAAAAGTAACTGCACTTACCAGATTAGTGCCCTGTAATTCGGCACAACCCTCGACAACTTTTCCAAACCACCCATGACCCATCTCTCGCAGGTACTTGAGTTTTTCACGAGGTACATGTAGATCTGTCTTCTGGAACCACTCGTGACAGGAATCTCGTAGGGTCGATCTATCCGATTCAGATTCCTCATCCAACAGTGAGGGCGAGGGTGGTGGCGGCTTAGGCCTCGGGGAGACACAGATCTCCGGGACAAAGCGCTCGACGGGCAGGGATTCGAACTGCACGCAATCGTTGAGGCTGACGCTGATTGGAACCTGCAGCTCCAATCCTTGCAGCTGCGGCACCGATCCGTCGTTCTCGATAGAGCTGCCATCCTTGAATTCCTGCAAAAGAATTTTTCATGATAGACATTGGTATGTAAGAGTGTAAAGGTTATAAAGGTAGGAAAATACAGAATTAAGATTGTAATGCACTACTATTTACAGGCAGTATACGGTTGATTTCTTTAGGCTAAAGCTAGAACATCACAGTTTACACAGTGCATTAGCTTCAACATTTAATTTTACCTTATTTATATTTCCGGCAGAGTCCTATAAGTAGAAAAAAAAATTGTGCGTATTTACTTTTGACATTTCATGTTCTAGTTTGGTTGAGTTTTGCAATTGATGTTTTTGGTATATGCTTTGATGCAGGTGGATTTAAATGTGATGATTTGTAGCTCTAATAAGTATGTATAACCTTGTGAAGCTAAGCTATATGTTTAGATTTCTTTTGACTGCAGTGGTACTGTTAATTGTGAATCATTTCCAGTCAATGAATATGAATATTTGAAATTTTACATCTTACGAAGCATGAATCTTAGCATGGCTAAAATTTGTCAATTTATTACAGTAATGAATATGTCCTCCCAGTTATTATAATTACTATGAATTTATTGCACAATATCATTGCAAAGCTGATGAGTCGCAAGTCAAGTGTTAGTTGTCGATCACTGATATTTTCATACAAAACTTTACCTGAAATCCCTTTGGTCGACGATTCCTGCGACAGCACAGACATCCCACTAACGTGAATGCTGTAATTGTGATTCCTAATAAACCTATGGTGTATTTGAGCCAGTTAAGTTCCCAGTGCCTCAGCGATTCATTGGTACCTGAAAGAAAAACAGTTCAGTTACTCTGTTTCATGCAAAAAGTATACACGGATGGTTATGTAAAGCCTTTTTCCAAGTCTCTGTTAATTAAACTTCAATAACTTATGAAACTTCTGCTTTCCGTGAAAAACTGCCCTAGCTAGAAGGTTTTTAATTTTCTTCTCATGTTAATCATTGTATCATAACGCAATGATGGAAAGTATTTCAGAGATAGGTACCACACCAGAAAAAACTGAATCTGATCTTTGTCAATATTCAAGTGAGTATAAAAACGTTTTTTGCACAGCCTAGTTTTTTGCATGAATCAACTAAGTTGTCATGACGTATCATAGCTTGTAAAGTATTGCAAAGATCACTCACCCAGCGAAAGCGTAGGCCCAAGAGGATGAGCCTCAAAGCTGGGTAGGAGGCTCTCCCAGAGCAGACAACTCAGCCAGAGGCTTCGCATGGCTTGGCTCCAGTGTGCTTCAGACTTCAAAGTCAGAGTGGACGCATGACCGCTGCGTCATCTTCCTGATGGTGCCTCTTTCAGCAGCAGCAGACTCGCCGCAGCTGGCGTTAATCTCCGCGGAAGTAGCTTGGTGCAGCTCCGCCCTCCTGCGGGGAAAGGACCTGAACAGCCGCTGCACTCGCTTGCCTGTCGACGAGCTGCTGCATGATACGACCTCTACGACGACGACGATGACGACGACGTATTAGGATGTCGAGAGATCCTTACTCTCGCGTAATTTATATATGTGGGCGTGAGGAGAGATAGCTGCTTATATATACACACACGCACAGTGCACCTAGACTATCTATCTTGACTCTTCGTAAGTATTCGTCTCTGTCTCTCTCTCTTTCTCGTCGCGGACAAGTCGAACGTCGACTCTTTGGAAGCTCTCACCTCTCGTTACATCGGGGGCCGATGGCTGCTCGCGTTTCGGCCAGCAGCAGAGCAGCAGCTCCTTTTCTCTTTTCCGTCTCGGTCCCGCGGCTGCTCCTCTCCCGTTTCGCGCACGGAGAGGCTTTCCTCGCGCGACTACTCCCACTTTTTGACGTGTGTTCTCTCGCTCGCTCTCTCGCGGCTATTCTTTTTTCTCTCTATTCTCTCTCCGCCCGCGAGAGTCTGTATACTTAGTTGTAGGTACACAGCTC